>VZTT01074368.1:1069-23377 GCA_013400855.1 Buphagus erythrorhynchus | reverse complement strand
CCCTGCCCCTGCACAGCCCCAGAGCCCCAGGGCAGCTGCAGAGAGCAGGGACAGAGGTGATATTTCACCCATCAGCAGCAGAGATATTAGCAGGAGCCTCTCAGCTGCCTCATGGTCTCCAAATTGTTGCAGTCAGTAATGCTCACTGCTGTCATTTATTTCTGAGGGACTCCAGTGCCACAGATTTGTTCTCTGGGAGTTGCTGCAGGTCAGGAATTGGGAGGGAGCAGTGGGGGGAGCTTTGTCTCATCTCCAGCACTCCTGGGCACACATCAGTGCTCGAGCTGCATCAAACCTGGGCTGGAGTGGCCTCCAGCAGGAGCTGGGCAGCACCAGCAGCTCCCCGGGAATTATTTGCTGCTCTTATCAATTCCAGATCTTCAGGAACAACGGGGCCTTTCTGAGAGCTGAAGGTGCCCTTGGCAAGCATTAACATTCCAGTCAATGTAAGCCAGGACAAGCTCAGCACTGTGCCCCACCAGCCTCTGCCCTCCTCCCCTCCCTCCACGCTTCTGCCACCCCAGGAAACCCAGAAAAAGTGGAGTTTTTGATTATTTCTGTACACTTGAGGTTTTATTTTTAGTTATTTACGCTTTATTTTCAGCCATATGGCTGAAAGCTATTTACTGGCTAATCTCTTCCATAGATCATTTTAATTGTGCCTGTTGATGAGGCCAGATTTAATTTCAAATTCTAATGCCTTTTCTGTCTCTGTCTTTCTCCTGCTATTGATTTCCTCCTCAGTTGTCTTGATTCCCAGTGTCAGACTGGTTTTTAGTTGATGTGGAGTGGATTGCCCTGGAGGATCAGGACAGACAATCCAGCTTTGGCACATCTCAGGGAGCTTGTGCTGGCTTTATTTCCTTCCCTTCCTAAGCTGAGACTGTGCTCTGAGGCTTTGCAGCCTGAGTCCAAGGACATCCTTTAACCCCTGGGACATCAGGCAAAGAGCTCAGCAGGGACCTGCCCTGAGTTCTCCAAACCCCTTCCCCAGGGAGCCCCCAGGAATGTTTAATTCTCATCTCAGTACCTCCCTGCACACTCCTGTAAACGAGCAGCATTAAAAGTGACAGATAACTGTACAAGTTAACTGATTTTTTCCAAATAAATCAGACCATTAAAACCTCTCTGCGACTCATTGATTAGGAGCCTTATGGTTATGTGGCTCTTTCTGCTGAAGCTGCTTTTCTGCAGTGAATGTTTTGTCCTCTAATCTGAATCCAATGTGTTAAAAGTTAACAAACAATTATTTGAACACTTGAAAATCCGTTACAGTTAGCTGAGAAAGGAGGAAGGCCTCTCACTGATACTGCTATTTCCCAAATTTTCTTTGCAGACTTATCTGCATTAAATGAGAGGAGAGGCTCATTTCAGGCCACTGAGGTTCTCAAACTGCTAATTGGCTCAAAAGCAAACAACCCTTCAGCCACAACTTTTAGCAGTTTGGGTGAAAAAGTTCTTCCAAGACACAAAGTTCAGACTGAATGAAGCACTGCTCAGTGTGCTCTCTGCTCTCAAATACACAGACATAAAAGCAAACCACATTTCCCATAAACACACACATCAGAACAAAGTGCTAGCTGAGTGTGCACCTCTTTAAACCACTACAAACCTGAAAAAGGAGCTACTGACTTGCTATTAAATGTTCTGGGTTCCCTGACTCTGCTAACAGCAGTGGTAACAATAAATAAAAATATAAATCTTCTTACACAGGTTAATGAGCTGCTCTGCTGCTAACCTGGCTCATGGTCATTGATAATCAGAGAAAAATCAAAGAAGATAAAAATATCCATTTGGAGAAAAAAAAAAGACAATTTAAGATAGTTTAGCATCCTTATAGGAAGAAAGGTCATCTATTTTAAACACAACATTTCTAAGAGAGAATCTGGGGGTCTGGGTTGTCATCTGGAGATTTCAGGCCCCCAGAGAGCAAAGACAGGTCTGAAATGAGGAGATAAAAACATTGCTTGTTTCCTAAACTGAAGCATTGGGTTCTACTGCAGCAAGAGCTGACCTTGTCAGTGTTTTGATCAAAACTCTTCTGGGGATAAAGGACCTTTAAAAATGCTGCAAACATCCCTCCCCAGCCTCCCTTAGCCACTTCCATATTGCCACGGCAGCAGCAAAAGGAAGGAATTGCTGAACCCTTTGCAGCACCCTAAAGGAGCTCCCAGAGCAGCTCCTGGCACAAGGACAGGCAGTGACAGGACCAGGGGAAGGGATCCCAGTGCCAGAGGGCAGGGATGGCTGGGATATCCAAACCACAGGGATCAGAACTCTGGGATATCCATCCCACAGGGATCAGAACTCTGGGATATCCATCCCACAGGGATCAGAGTTCTGGGATATCCATCCCACAGGGACCACAGCTCTGGGATGGCTGGGATATTGGGATATCCATCCCACAGGGATCAGAGCTCTGGGATATCCATCCCACAGAGATCAGAACTCTGGGATATCCATCCCACAGGGATCAGAACTCTGGGATATCCATCTCACAGGGATCAGAGCTCTGGGATATCCATCCCACAGGGATCAGAACTCTGGGATATCCATCCCACAGGGATCAGAGCTCTGGGATATCCAAACCACAGGGATCAGAGTACTCTGGGATATCCATCCCACAGGGATTAGAGCTCTGGGATATCCATCCCACAGGGATCACAGCTCTCTGGCATGGCTGGGTATCCAGATAACCATCACACAGGGATCACAGCCCCTTGGGATGGCTGGGATAACTATCCCAGAGGGATCTCAGCTCTCTGGCATGGCTGGGATATCCAGATATCCATCCCACAGGGATCACAGTACTCTGGGATATCCATCTCACAGGGATCAGAGCTCTCTGGAATGGCTGGGATATTGGGATATCCATCCCAGAGGGATCAGAGCTCTCTGGGATATTGGGATATCCATCCCACAGGGATCAGAGCTCTGGGATATCCATCCCACAGGGATCAGAGGGCTCAGTACAGCGACACTCACTCACCCTGAGTCTCCAGGAGCAGCTGGAGAGGGATGGGAGAGCTCAGGCAGAGCTGGAGCATGGCAGGAGGAGCAGCAGTGCAGAATCACTGGGCTCTGATCCACTGGTGCTTATTCCCAGCTCATGATCCCCCTGCCAGGTCTGTAAATCCCCTGCAGCCACCTCCAGCCTGGATGGAGCACGGCAGGTCTGATTCATGGGGCCACTGCAGCATTCCCCACTGCTGGGCAGCATTCCCAGGAGCAGATGAATATTCCTCAGGCAGTAGCATATGCATTTAGAGATAGAAATTGTTCTGTCGAGCTCAGGAAGAGTTTTATCATCGACTTTATAAAAAAGAGATCAAGCCTTTACTTGGAATATAAACAAGAGCAGAAATCTGCCCAAATCCTGGAGCACATCATAAACTGGAGTGTCAGTAACCACCTCCATGGATATCTGACCTCTGGCAGCCTGGCTGCATCACCTGCATCTCCCAAAACGTGCCTGCTGCTCAGCCTGGGGCTCCTGCTTTGACAGAATATTCCCTTAAAATCCCAATTTACAGTATCCACCAGAACATCTCCCTCTGGAGTTTAATTAAGGAAACCTATGTGGCTCCAGGAAGAAAAGCAGCAGCACTGCAGAGCCAGGGCTGCTTGGGGCTCCCCTGCACCTTCACTCTGTCTAATGTTCAGTGGAACATTTGCTGTGCTCATCCTTCCAGGGCACTGACTATAGCCCAAGGCATGGAAATTAAATGACTTCTAGTCCATGGAGAGGGACGGTGGAAATCCAAGGAATCGTGTTTGGAGTGCAGCATCCAGCCACCTGCACCAACAACTCCTTCCTGAAAAGGACAAGCCACCACCCTCTAGCTAGAGCCAACACTGTGGAGGTTTGGAGAACATAAGAATCAGAGGGAACTCCACTGGAGCTCGTAAAAATTATTCTCTTATGAGGAAAAAAAAAAAATCCATACGAGATTTTTAGTGCAGGGTGAGGAGCAGGGCCAGGCACTGACCTTCCCAGTGGGAATTATTCCCCAATTCCCACAGCAGAGCCAGGGGGCTCGGCAGGTACCCCTCAATCTATTCCTCTCAGCTTGCCCTCTATTTTTCTGTTCAGCAGGTGGGAACACGTGGGATCTGGATGGAATATGAATGGAGTACAGATGCAGTGCATGTGGCAGCCTGGGCGTGCATCCCCTTCCCCAGGGACACGGCACAGCTCTGGCACTGCAGGTTGGAGCTCCACGCTTCTTTGGAGCAAAAGTGCTCAGAATTACAAAGTGCTTTCTCTTTTTTTTCCCCTCTCAAATGGTTTCATTAGCACTGCTGCAATGGAATAAGGTATTTTCTTTTCTTATCTAATCATTTGAGCATTTTAATTTATGAAATACAAGCATAACTACTCTTGCTTTCACTCTTGATTAAACACACGCAGCTGAGATATTTCATGCTTAGCCAAGTGAATATTTTAAATATTTTTTTTCCCCCTGCGAAACAATGCTTAGGATGTCCGATCCTTTTTCTATTACAGGGCGAAAAGATGTCTTAGAGCAAGCATTTAAATGAGTGTCAGCTGGAAGAAACACACACTGAGTGCAATTTGAGATAAAACTACCATTGATCCCTCCATGTACAGCCTTTGTGGCAGTGGTGACGTGGCTATTGAAAAGAGACACTGGTGCCAGAGTTCTTCTAAGAGATAATCCGTCTTCTGAGAGAGGATTTAGGTTAAATGCACCTGTGAAAAACAGTGTATTTCAGCTGACATGATGAATGGCCTATTGTTCATCCTCGCTGCCTGCCTGGGCTGGGGGGCTGCAAGCAGAGAAGAAAGCAGAAGCACCAGGCAGCCCTGACTGCAGTCTCAGCACTGTATTTGTTCCCTCTTTTCCCAGAGTTCCTAGGCAGGAATATCTAGAGCAATTTTTAGCCTAACAGCAACTTTGCCTCATGCCACAACTCCAGGCAATTACATTATTTATCAAATTATTTCTATTTCTATCAGATGTCTCTGTAGCTGTTTATTACCTTTTAAATAATGCTTGCCATGCAGTGGGGGTTATTAAAATGATCTCATGGATGTGGTAGTGGCCATTAGGCTATTTTGGGTAACTAGTGAAGTTTATAAAACCTCACAGGTTTTACTGCTCAGAGCACAGCCCTCCCAAAATCAGGACACAGCTCATGAGTAGCTGCTCATCACTTGAAGGATGGGCTGGTTCAGGGTGTAGTCCACAGACAATAACTCCTGAGGCCCTGGCTGCTGTCCCCAGGTGTGACTCCAACCTTTGTGCTGCATAAATAAATAACAGCCAGGCCAGAGCTTTCTGCTTCATGACCTTCACCTCCACTAAAATACCCCGAGGTCAAAGCCAAGGTTCTGGGGTTCCACCCCACAGCTCTGCACAGGGAGAGAGCCCTGACCCTAAACCCCACCCAGCACCCTATCACACCTCTGAGACTTCCCAGCCTTCATCAGCACCAGCCCAAACCCTCAGCACCCCCCAAGGGCTTTCCAGGCTGGGGCTTCATCCTCGTCCTGTTTCTGCAGATGTTTCTGAGCAGCAGGGAGACAGGGATGGTGTCCACACCTCCACCAGTGTGGGACATCAGCACAGCCACAGGGCTCAGAGCACCAACCTGAGCAAGGAGGGGACAATCTGGGTCTGTTCTACAGCTGTCAGGATAAACCCAAGGGAAGGGCAGGGTGATCCTGTGTGCTGGAGCACCACAAGTTTTCCATTTGATTTTCCATCTAAACTCCCTCTGGGTGACTCTGCTACTGTGCACACAGAGCCTCCTACACACCTGCACCTTCCTGCCCTGGTAGCTGTGCCTCACACAACCCCCCAGAGCTGCTCCAGTGTTTATTTGTCTGTGAGGACCTGTCTTTTCATGGTTCACAGAAGAGCCTGAGATAATTTAGAGCCTCTGTCAAAGCCCATTTAATTTAGTGCACGTCTCTCTCTCAGTGAAGGCAGCAGTAGATAAGTCCTGCCTTATCCATGACAGCTGACAAGCCTCTTAACACCAAACCCCTATAATTAATTTTCAGGTAAGGACTATATTTGCTCTGAATAAACTGAGCTAAAATCCTGTTGCATGGAGTTCAGTAGAACATCTCCCACTCCCAGTATGGGAAGCCATTCCCCTTTGTCCTGGCACTGTCTGTCCATGGAAAAAGTAACTCTCCCTCTTTTAGTACTGGCTTATCATAAAAACCTGTAAATAATATTCTAAAGAGGAAGAAAAAATAGAGCATATTTTGCTCAGATAACTATTTTTGATATTATAGTAGTGGAAACATCAAACAGCACACCACCACTGAATTCAGCATCAGCTTAAACCACTCATGGATCTGGCATCCTGAGTTTTCCCACAATTTTCTTTTTCCACCAACAGTTTATCTGCAGTGACTGAGCAGTCCAAAGCAATAATGCTGCACCCAGCCATTATTAACATCTATAAACACAAAACCTGGGGTTTGTCATCCTCTTCCCTTTGCTCTGTACATTTTGAAGACACATCTGGAAGTGACAGAAACCTCGTCCCAGTGGAGCAGGGAGGCAGGAGGAAAGGAAGGGAGCATTTACAGCTATTAGAGACTTCATGTAGATTGTTCAGAGATGCCTGGAGTTATAATTCAAATTCAAAAATATCCCTAGGTTATCTAACAAGAGCAGTTCTCTGGAAAATATCTTTCTTAAGGGATGGTGATAACGGGAGGAAACAAATGAAAACCAAACACAAGAGCTTGTTCCTGAAGGGAGCAAGGGGCTGTGGAGAATCTCAAATAATAGAAACCTTTCTGCCTTCTCTCCCCAAACACTCTTTTTTTTTTCTACACACAAAATTAAAATAAATACAGTCAGAAAGCCCATGCCATCAAAATAAATATTTGAGCAAGCAGATTTGAGTAAAGCAGAGGAAAGCTTTGTTTTTACAGCAGCTTTCATTCCTGAGACATGAGGCAGTGACAATTTGATAGGGGAAGATTCTGCAAGTCTAGAAGGGTCTGATGGTGCAAAGAGCCAATTTTCCATGGATTTTGGTGGGAAATGAAGACCACCCCCATGTGAAATGGCCCTTTGGACACAGCCCCTCCAGCTGGAAGTTCATGTTACACACAAAGCTGGCTGTTTGCTATAAACCATGAAGGCTGTGATGGCACCATGAGGGACAGGCATGCTCCACACTCCAAAAAAAAGGCTCAGGACCTGGACCAGCCCTCGCTGGTGGCAGTGGAGGGGCAAAGCACACTGCAAAGCACCTCATGAAAGGCTAAACCCTCCCTTTCTGCACAATTAGGCAGCAGAGACACAGCTCTCCACACACTCCTGTGCTTGCAAGCCAGGAAAATCCTGCCTAGGCAGCAGCAGGTGCTGCAAAGCCACTCTGCTTTCACTCTGTCTAATGTTCAGTGGAATATTTGCTGTGCTCATCCTTCCAGGGCACTGACTATAGCCCAAGGCATGGAAATTAAATGACTTCTAGTCCATGGAGAGGGACAGTGGAAATCCAAGGAATCGTGTTTGGAGTGCAGCATCCAGCCACCTGCACCAACAACTCCTTCCTGAAAGGACAAGCCACCACCCTCTACCTAGAGCCAACACTGTGGAGGGTTTGGAGAACATAAGGATCAGAGGGAACTCCACTGGAGCTCGTAAAAATTATTCTCTTATGAGAAAAAAAAAAAAATCCATGCAAGATTTTCAGTGCACCAGCTGCTGACACAAAGTGTTTCTGTGAGATCAGAGCAGAGGCAGCAAATGCACTCTCAGCTTATTTGTTCCAGCTGATACCACCCGAATTCAAGCCCAAAGGCACAGTCTTTCAAAGATAACACATCTTTCCCTCTGGTTCCAACAAAAAATGCCCAAAGTACAAAGAGAAATTGCACACTCAGCTTGTAATGGACATTAACAGGTTTGTGAGGTCCAAGGATACATTTACATCACTTCAAAATGATGTCTGAATAGCCACCAAGAATATCACCAAGTCTGAAATGTTCATTAGGGATCCTTCTTCCCCTTTGGACATGTAATGATTTCCTTGGATTCTAAAAGTGCACCTCAAAGTACAGCTCTAACTGTAAAATCATTACCTGCTTGCTCTTCACCATAAAACCACCCAAGAGAAGAAACATTTCATGATGATTTTTTTTTCCTTCAATATGCTACAGACACACTAAAATCATTATCACTGCTTTCTTCAGCTGGAGGACAAGCAGGAAGCTACACATCAACTCCAAATTTCCTTCAGGAGAGTGATGACAGTGATTTCTTTGGAAAGCAGAGGCTGCAGGCTGTGCTCACCACGGAGCAAACCCCATCCTGCTGCCTCCAACTGTGGGGAGGGACCAGCTCCTTCCTGCAGCACATTCACAGAGGGAGCAGCAATCTGTAACTGCGGGTTCAGCACCCAGAGATGAATTTAATAATCAAAACCACGAGAGACCTCCAGCAGCAACAGCAGCAAGTGACACATTTCTTTTAATGGCATCAACATGGGACATGTCTGGCTGTGATCTGGAGGTTGGATTCCTCTGGGACAGAGCTCTGGATCCTTCACCACCTCCACCTCTGCAAGGGAATTCTGCTCTTAAAATTAATGCACAAGCCCTGAGGTAAAAGCCTGATGATTTCTCTTGACCCCCTGTGACAGGTTTCTCTTAAGGATATCTTCATCCTGATTTAAGGATGTCAACATGGGACACATCTCACTGCAATCCAGAGGTCAGATGCCTCTGGAACAGAGCTCTGGATCCTTCACTCTCTCCACCTCTGCAAGCACAGCTCTGCTGTTAAAATTAATGCACAAGCCCTGAGGTAAAAGCCTGATGATTTCCTTGACCCCCAGTGACACATTTCTCTTAAGGATATCCTCATCCTGCTTTTAACAGGACACATCTGGCTGCAGTCCAGAGGTCAGATGCCTCTGGAACAGAGCTCTGGATCCTTCACTCTCCCCACCTCTGCAAGGACAGCTCTGCTGTTAAAATTACTGCACAAGCCCTGGGGTACAAGCCTTTTTGATTCCTCTTGCCCCCTTGGGGCAGAGCAGCGCCGTGGGTTTGGTCACAGCAGCAGCTCAGGCAGCAGGGATGTCCTACACGTGTTCCACTGAGCACTACAACAACACCACGCTGCAAATGATCTGCTGGGGAAACAGGAACAGATTACAAGCCACACAGGAGGCTGTGTCACAGCACGAGGGAGAGGCTCATTCCAGGAGTGCCAGCTGAAACTTGGCAGAGGCTGGGACTGCACTGTCAGAGAGCTGGGCAACAGTTTGTGCCTGGAAACAGGAAATCATTCCCTGCTTCTGCAGGAGCAGATGGAAGAAATGGAAATTTCAGGGATCAGCCTCATTATTGATGCAAACAAAATAGACCAGCAGCAAAGCCAGGTTCTACACAAATCTCTAACCCTTCTCAGGTAACCTCTAGCTAGAAACATTTATAGAATCGTGAAATCATTTTTAGGTAAAGCCCTCTAAGAACACTGAGTCAAACTCTTAACCTGGCACTGCCAAGGCCACCACTGACCCCTGTCCCCAAGTGCCACCTGGGGGGGACATTAAAAGGATCTTTTTAATCCTCCAGGGATGGAGATTCCACCACTGCCCCGGGCTGGACAATCCTTTCAGTGCTAAAATCTGGTGTGATCATAGAACCACAGGATGGTTTGGGTTGGGAGGGACCCTAAAGCTCATCCAGTGCCACCCCCTGCCACGGGCAGGGACACCTTCCATAGTCCAGGTCGCTCCAAATCCCAATCCAGCCTGGCCTTGGTCTTCCAGAACAACACAGAGCTAAAGCCAGTTTTTGCTGGCAAACAGCCTATGAACAGGAGGCCATCAAGGACAGCGGCTTTCCAAGACTTCTGACCACCAAATCCAGTGGCTTCCTGGTTCATTTTATTCTCTTTCTGCAGGAATTTGGTTGAAATAAGTGGACAAGTCAGTTATTTCAGATGTTGCAATGAAGCAGAGCCATCTCGTGGCACGGTCCTTGCAAAGTGAGATGAATGCTGTGCTGTCGATTCAAACTTCACAAAGCCATTTGCAGGCTGTCATTTTTCATTTCACCTGGGCAGGATGGAATGAAAACCCCACAAGTTATTAATGGTTTGGGGTTACCTGTCTGCCTTCAAGAAATTGCACAGGTGCTTATGTAAAAAAAAAAAAAACAAAGAGTCAACACAATTAATGCGAAGCAACGATGGGAAGCATCCTTTGAGGTTTTCTTTTCTGCTGAAGTGTCACTAGGCTGTGGGTCCAAAAGACACTGCTGGCAATTCATCTCTCAAGTAATCAGGATGAAAATATCATCATGGTTTGTACCCTGGCAGCAGCCTGGGAAAGATGTGCTGTCTGTCCTCTTGCCATTTTCTTTCTGGCTGTTTAAAGTAATTAAGCACTAATTAGGAAGTTTGAGGCAACAAATATAAAACTGGAACTTATACAACTTTTTGTACTCAAGACATGCTGGAAGAATGGGAGAGAAGCTTTTCTTGTTCCATTTTACCATTTTTCCTCCTCAAAATGACGTTGCATCAACATGGATAGGTTAAAATTCCTGTTACAAAAGAATATCTAAATGAGGAGGTCCATAACAGGAGGTTATCCAGAGAGGGGGTCCTGAGGATGTGACCTCTGGAGAAAACCATGGCTGAACTCTTTCAGGGAGACAAGACATAGTGGAGAGTTTTTAACTGCAGAGGACAGCAAAAAAATCAGGTGAGAGCTTTCTGCTTTTCCTTAACCAGAATCCATCTCCTGGAGAAGGGACTCAGGTGCTTCAGCTCTACCTGGTGGTTCCCAATGGCTCCGTGCCAGCCAGGGGACCAAGGACAGGAGGGAGCAGCTCAGCTCCCCTCTGAAGCAGCTGCACTGGATGATGTTCTTCTTTACAAACAAATTAACATTCCCTGCCAAATTAATGAGCCTGGAGGCACAGCTATGTGTTAACATATCCAAGAGGTTTTCCAGCTCCAGCTGCCTGGTGTCCTTCCTTCAGAGAGGGCTGGGATTTGGGGAGCTCTGCTTTTCACTGAGGGAAGGGTGGACAGCCCCCAGCTCTGTCACATTCCTGCTGCTGCCTCCCAATCTCAAGCCCTCATCTTCTTTTCAGGACACTGCCACATCCCTGGAAATATCCAAGGCCAGGTTGGACAGGGTTTGGAGCACCCTGGGATAGTGAAAGCTGTCCCTGCCCCTGGCATCCACACCAGCATGAGTTTTAAGGTCTCTTCCAACCCAAACCATTCTGGGATTCACGACTGCAAACTGAATTACCCTCCTAGACTGCCCTGACTCCGGGCTATGGTGGAGAGAACAGTGAAATACCTGGGAAAATCAGGACCCAAATTACTGAAATCCTGGAGCAGACAAGCAGGTTTGGGTAACAAATGCCAGCAGCTGTCTGCAAGTGCAGTTCTCTCTCCTCAGTGCTGTTTGACAAGGACTGAGTTAGCTGGGCACTTCCAAATGCATCCATGGCTGAACTTGCTGGGAAAATGCCACCATGTGCTGCTTTGCTGTGCTTCTGTTGGTTTTCAACTACCAAAAAGTGACAATGTTCCTGCTGTAAGTGCTGTGGCTCTGCGTGTGAGCTCACACATCACAGAGCTTGTCAGCACTGCGAGATAATGGGACCAACTGGGAGAATTTCCACGAGGATTGTGAGCCTGCCTGGAGTATCTGGGTCAGATCCTGCTCCAACAAAGTGCACCAAGAGGGTCCCTTTATACAGAAACTTGGTTAATTAAGATAACAGATGTTGCTATTACACAAGTGATAGGGAATGGTTGTTTAATTGGACACTTTCATATTCTTTGCTACCAGCACAGAACATCATTTGTTTTTTTTATGCATTTCTTTCCTTACAATTAAACTGTATAAACAATGCAGGCACTGTACATTTGTGGAAAAGAAACAGCTCTAATGATGTAGGGACTTTACATGAAGAAGAATGAGAGAAGAGCAATTTGTTTTGGGGCTTAAAAGTGCAATTTTTTTTCTGTCCCAGCCTGAGTATGTGTCTGGTGGCAGGGTAAATATGACTCCCAATAGCTCTAGGAGAACATTAGGAATTAAGACTGTTGTGTACATATTTTAAATAAAAGTTGTCTTGCTTTTCCTGCACCCTTTCCTGCACTGCTCTTGGGGAGCCAAGGAGAAGGGGGAAAGTGGGAAGCTGTGGAGGACCAAGAGAAATGTGAATCTGCTCTTGAACTCCACAATGCTGCAGCTTCACCTCTGGGAAATGTCCCTGTGTCTCACTCTGTGAGGAGTAAATAAATGGAGTTATTGCCATTAGGGCATGAAAAATGAAAAGCCCTTTGCCTAAGTCCAAAACAAGACCTGGGAAAAGAGGGGAGACTTGCAGGGGAAGTGGTGCAGACCCTGCAGGGCCGAGCAGCCCCTTCCAACACCTCCCCCAGCATGGGTCAGGTTGGCAAGGATCACTGGAGGTCATCACATCCAACCTCCCTGCTCAGGCACGTCCCCTACATGACTCAGGATTATGTCCAGACTGCTCCAGCAAAATCACTCTGTACCTACAAGTAATAAACACCCCTTGACCAATCCCATGGAAATTTCCTTCAGATGCTCTAACTGAACAGCCCCTGGTGCCAAGTCATTAAAAGCCAGTTCACTGTGTGCAGTGGAGGGACAAAAAGCCCCATTTTGTCACAGGAGCATCTCAGCCCTGATGTGAAACCCCTCTGCTCCCACAGCCAAGCCCTCGGGTGCTGCTCTCCCACGGGCTCTCCCTGTGGCTTTGCTGGGACACCAACCTTGTTTATTGGGCTGTGGAAAACCCTGGGGCCATTCCCACCAGAAAGGCATCCCCTGGCTCTGAGTGAGGCTTTCCTGGGAATGGGAGGATTTTAATCCTGTCTCACCTGCTCCTACTGTGCAGGGGCCCTGGGAGCAGCAGCATCACCAGGACTGAAGACCTCTCCCACAGAGGGTAACACTCACTTTGCACTGGAACTGTGGAGGGAAGATCAAGGATGGAAAATGATCCCTGAAATAATCTTTGTTTCCAAACAGCATTTGCAATGCATCTATATCTATCTAACAGCTAGAGCTGTTCCTATATAAAATTTACCTTCTGGAGTCAGGCCCCCAACATCATTTTGGCTCAGTTAGGCCTCCAAGGCAGGATTTCCATTATTATGGAGATGAAGTGCCTTTAATGGCTGCAATAATATAATTGTACCCCAGGGCAAAATTCCTAATAACACAATTGCACAGTTCTCAACCACCAGTTAGAGATGCCCTCAGGCCATGTGATTCATTAGAGGTACAGCACACACTACCTCAGCCTCCAGAGAAGAATATGAAACCTAAACTGATAAAGCTATTTTTTTTCTTTCACTGTGGTAGTCTCTGCTCGCTGGGCAAACATTGAAGAACACACTTAGTTTTGTCTCCTGGACAGCAGGAGCCTCCAGAGCCAGAGTCTCAGCAGCAAAAACCAAGCACAGTGTCTCCAGCAAGGAATTTAACATCACACAGCAGCTGGAAAGGCACAAAAGCCCCAGGAGAAGCTCTGAAGTGATTGCCATGGCAGCCACCAGGCTGAGCATCAGCATTCAAAGCAAGCGCTGCCACAGGAGCGCTGCTTTGAACTGGAATTGGGAGGATCATCTCTATTGATTAACCTCCAGGTGATCAACCTGCAGCTGGAGAAGGATCCAGATGTTCAGGTGCCTCTCTGGCACTCACAGGACCCTTTAATATCAGTTTAAGCAGAGATTTCATTGAAGTTTCTTCTCCCACGCCTGTCTAAAAGTTCTGTTTCCTGTCCTAGATGAAGAGATTGCAGCAACAGCTTTTCCTGGCATCTTTCTTCCCAGATTTCAACAGATTGTTTTTTTTTTACCAGCAGCCAAGAAAGTTCTTGTTTGAAGTCCATGTACAATTGTGGGTACAGGGAGATACTGGAGCTGGACTCCAGGGAGGAGATGGCATTTCAGCAAGCACAGAAAGCAGTACAGTAGAGTTAGGCAGAGCTCAGGCACCTGGTCCCTCCTGCCCGTGCAGGCAGATGGAGCTGTGAGCAGTGCCATGACCACAGCAGGCAATGCCATGCCTGGATTGTGCCACTGACACCTCCAGGTCCACACTGCAGGGCTGGGGTGTGAAAAAAGGCAGTGGTGAGGATTCAACACCCTGATGCCCACGGGAGACACAGCCCAGTGCGTGTCAGAGCAGAGCAGTCCCTGTGCCAAGG
This sequence comes from Buphagus erythrorhynchus, assembly GCA_013400855.1. Classification (NCBI taxonomy): domain Eukaryota; kingdom Metazoa; phylum Chordata; class Aves; order Passeriformes; family Sturnidae; genus Buphagus; species Buphagus erythrorhynchus. The sequence continues at coordinate 9,153 of VZTT01074368.1, read as the reverse complement.
CTGCCAGGCAATCCCTGCTGGATGATCCTGCTGGCTGGAACACCCCTGGGCTGCAGGAGCTCCAGCTTCCCCACCAGCTCAGGTAATCCCTGCTGGATGATGCTGCTGGCTGGAACACCCCTGGGCTGCAGGAGCTCCAGGTTCCACACCAGCTCAGGCACATTTCGGGTCTGGTTTGCCATCCAGGGCTGGCTGCCCAGGTGGGAGGCTCTGGCTGTGGCTCAGCAGGAGCAGGAGGAGCGAGCCTGGCACTGCCACGAGAGCCCACAGGGCACCTGGCTGGGTCTGCCCCTGAGCCCAGGGTGTGCCACCACCCTGAGCCCAGGGTGTGCCACCAGCCTGAGCCCAGGGTGTGCCACCACCCTGCTCCCAGCCCTGCCCCAACTCTGCTGGGCAGCCCCACTCCCAGATTAGAATGAGGAGCAGGAATTGTGCCAGGGGGAACAGCCTGGGAGCAGGCAGCACATCCAGCAGGGACTGTGCCAGAGGGCACAGGGACACAGGCAGGAGCTCATGGGGCTGACACCCCAAACTTCCAGCACCAAACACTCCCACCCTGGCACCACCCTCAGCAGCAGAGCGGGTGATTTCAGTTTTAAAAATCAATACATCCTGATCTGTGACCACCTTGACCTCAGCAGCTCTGTGCCCTGCCTGCTAAAGGAATCTTTGTGCCATCGATCACCAGCTCCTTTCATCCCAAAGGGTGAAGCAAACAGCCCACACAAAACAGCTTTGTAAGGATCAGGGAGAGGAGCTAAACAAGCCAGGAACAGGGGGTTCAATATTTTAATTATCTGGCCCTAAATGAACTGGAGCTTTCTGCACAGCCTCACCACCACAGTCTCTGTTTCAATGGACATGACAGGCTGGGTGGAGCAGGATTAGACTTTCCAAGATAAAAGAACAGCTCTAACACATTAAAGCTTTTAATCATAACAATTTCCTACCATTTCTGGCTTTTTCACCTTTGCTGATAGGACAGGATTCTCCCCAGCAATCCCAGTGCCACATCAAGTTTTGGAGGAGTGTCAAGGACAGTTTTCCATGCCCTGCTCTCAGGTGCTGTGCAGGTGACACAACACCTCTACACAGCCAACAACAAATCAACAACACAGAGGAGGATTTCAAAAGCTGGCTTTTGAATTAAAAAAAAAAAACCACAACAAAACAAAACAATTATTTGGCCACTCTGAGAAAGCCACCCTCAAGTCAGGCATTAGAACTGTCAAATTAATTATTTCCCCCAAATAATTCCTGTTTGCAGGACACTGAGTAATGTATCTGAGCTGTGCAATTTGCAGTGGAGGCTTTGATCTCCTGGGAATCTATTTTTTTTTTTTTTTACACAACAGTTATTTAGAGCACTGCAGAGGCAAAATATTTGTTTTTTTTCGGAGTGCATCTTTATCAGGTTCTTGGCAGGGATGCTTTAATAGCAGACAGAGATGGGATGGGCACCATGGGAATTGGAATCTCACCCCCAGCTCCTTGGGATTGAGCACAGGCTGTTTCCTCATGTATTTGCAAGTCAATTTTGCAAAGCTATTAATGACAAATTTAGCTTTGATTGCTGCAAGTCCCAGGGTTAGTTAATGAAATAAATGGTTACTTTAAGACATTACCTCTCATTTTCTCTTAGGATGTCTTTTCCTTTCTTCCAAGAATAAGTAGGTCTGGGGGAGGCTTTGGGCTTGCACTCAATGATGACTTCACCACCCACTTTAACAAGAGTTAACTTCTTCAGCAGAGTTTTGGAGAAGTCTGGACCAATGGCTGAAAGCAAAATTGACACAAATCAGATCAGAATTCCCTCAGGAAAAAACGAAGTCAGACTCATTTGAACATTATGAAATTCCAGGGTGTTTCTCACTTACAATTTCTAAATGATTGGACTTTATGAACTACGTGGATGTCTGGGTGGGGCAAACAGACACCTGAGAGCTTCTTGCACTGCAAAAGATACTTGATTTGTTTAAAAATGTGTGTTCAGCTAAAACCCTAAGAAACCAGCGACCCTACCATGCACATCTTACTGGGACAGCACCCCTAGGAACCCCTCATGCATAAGGAGTACAAAGTATTTCCTTTTTCTGTCTCAGGATCACCCTTTTGTCAGGGAGGGAATTTCTCACAAACACAGAACCCATACAGTTAATCAGAAATGTTAATATTTCCAGAAAGGTTGACACTTTTATGCTTTCTATTCATAATTATGGCATGAACTGGGTTATTTATTTAAATTCTATAAAGGTGGGAGACACTGACACAGCCAGGTCCTGAACCAAGCAAGACAAGGCAAGACTTTTTGGCTCCAGGGCACAAAGAATCTTCTTTTCCTGCCTCCAGGGCACACTCCTGTGTGTTGTGACAAACACTCAGATATCCACTGAGGTGACTCCCAAAGCCCTGCAGCCTCTCTGCAGCCCAGGGAACAGGGAGATGGCTTGGCTTCTGATTCCTGACTCAAAGGCTCTTTAATGGTCCCTTTGCTGGGCTCTGAGGCAGCTCTGGCACCGAAATTCCCCAAGACAAGCAGGAGTTTCATTGATATCAAACAGGACAATTCACTTTTTTAATGCAGAAAGCTCAGAGCAAAAGGTGAGGCAGCTGAAGGGGTTTAGGAACAACTCCTGCTGATGGGAGCTTGGCTTTCTGCCAGAGCAGTGGCAGCAATGTCTGCTCTCCCCATCCTCCCTGCTGGCTCCCTGCATCCCTCCTGCTCCCTCCCTGCATTCCTCCTGCTCCATCCCTCCCTCTCCCTCCCTGGATCCCTCCTGCTCCATCCCTGCATCCCTCCTGCTCCATCCCTGCATCCCTCCCGCTCCATCCCTGGATCCCTCCAGCTCTCAGCGCTGTCCTTGGCTCCCACATTGCTGCCCCTGTGAGATCAGAGTGAGATCAGAACTGAGATCAGAGTGAGATCAGAGTTGAGATCAGAGCTGAGATCAGAGCTGAGATCAGAGTTGAGATCATAACTGAGATCAGAACTGAGATCAGAACTGAGACCAGAGTTGAGATCAGAGCTGAGCTCTCCGTGCTCTGCTTCACCTCGATGCCCCACGACAGGGTCCAAAGCTCACCTGCAGCAGGTGGGAGACAAAACCCAGCAAATTCCTTTTTCTCAGGGCACCACACCTGCCTCAATTCTTTTGGATAGCATTCCTGCTGCCAAAGAGGTGAATAAAGCATGATCCCAACTGAAAATGGGATGGGCTTTATGATCCAATAGTGCTCCCAGTTCCTGAATCAGAGTTCAGGTTCTCTGAGCTGGTTTGTTTTCCACATCTAATCACAGGCAATGACTTAATTTTGGCACTCACAAACACAGGTAGGATATTAAAGACTATAAAACAGCCCTGCAACCAGAACTGGCTTTGTAGAACACTCCAGAATTAAAGGACACATCCTGAGGACACTTCCCACCCATGCAATCAGAACCAAATGCATTATTATTTATATCATTATTAATATATTATCACTTCTGAAACAAATTTCTCAGATGATTGTCCCAAGTTTATAAGCAAAAGAGATTTTTTGAATAATCCTGTTACTCCTATCTCTGTAATAAAGAGTTTAGACTGGTTTTTTGTGAGTCATTTGCTATATTTTCTTGCTCCTGTGTGAGACACAGGAGTTGCTCACTGTGGGTTTTATTCTGTGATGTTCAAAACGTCATCATTTGACATTTACAAACTCTGGGCTCATTTCTCAGCACTGCCACAACTTCCCTGTGCCACTTCAGGAGTAATGAATTTAATCTATTCACACCTTTTGTTTGCCAGGTGGGGATTTTAATGACATTTTTTCCCCACTCTAGGCCCACATTTTATTTTTTCAATTAATTTCTTAAACATCTAGCCTGAAAATTCTGTAAGACAAGACTCCATCTCGACATACTTATTTTACAATGTCCAGTACCACTGGATTCTGCTTTTACTTAAAAACTCCAGGCAGGATAATTGGCAACCATAATTGAGAAGAATCACTCTGAGAAAATCTCAGTCTGTAATTTTCCATCTCCCCCTTTCACTTAATTTTGCTGTAAGTCTCACTTGAGATGATTAAACACCACTAGTAGCAAGTGCTTAACTTCAGGACCTTTTAAAACAACCATTTCAACACTCAGATCTGGTTAAAAGCTCTGATTTCCCAGGGAGGGCTCAGAATGTTGCCTTGCTTTGAAACTCTAGTGAAAAGGCAAACCTGCTGCTTTCCTTTCAAAATGTGCCAAGTTAAATCACAGATGCACAGGAATTTATCTGCAGGACACCATTTGGGTGCTTTTCCTGTGACAGACAGAAACAGAGCTTCAGAACCCAAGTGAGAAGTTGGCCAAATAAATATTCCCTGACAGGTTTCTCAGAGCAGACTCTCCAAAATCTGTTTTTTTTTGGTGTGGACACGAGGAGCTGCTGGGCACAGGGACAACCTGGGAGGCCCCACCAACAAGGATTAAACCTCTCTCCTCTGAAAACATCTCCCTTCTTCCCAAAGGTCCATTTTTACCAGGTTTTAAATGGACAAGAAAAGCATCAGTGGGTTTATTTCGATTTCTTTCATGTCCAATAAATCTCAGCATTGTGAAGTCCAATTTATCGAGCATTATCTTACCTTTCTCCAACAGCAACACAGACAATCCTTCAAATGAATTTCTTTTCTATGCAGGCATCTATCACTGATGATAAAAAATGACCAATAATTGAAAATCCCATAGCTGGAAAAAAAAAAACCTCATTCTTCGTTCTTCAGGATAAATCAGGGAATGCTGCTGCTGAGCATTTGGTTTGGGAGCAACTGAACTGTTATTTTGTAATCAGGAATTGTGTTTAACCATTTGAAACTACATCCCTATGCTGCCCAGGGTTGCTGCTTGTACAAGAGGATGGTTTGGGATTGAGTGGATGGTCCCACCCCAGCCCTGCTCAACCAGGAGCAGCTACAGGAGGGTGTCCAGTTGGATGCTGAGTATCTTCAAGGGCAGGGATGCCACAATATCTCTGGACAATTTGTTTTAGGGTCCAACCAACCTCAAAATATAAAAAATATTTTTAATATGAATAATATAATAATATAAAAATTTTTAAAAAAGAAAAAAAAAAAGAAAAAAAAAAGTTTTTCTTATTTTAAGCAGCATTTCCAGGGTTTCAGTTTGTGGTCATCACCTCCTGTCCCAGCAGTGGCACCTCGGAGAAGATCCTGGCTCTGTCACCTCTGCTCCCTCCCCTCAGGTATTTCCCCAGTTGGATTCACATGAGCTGCTCCTGGTTTGATCTGGGAGGAGCAGAGCAGCAGTGCACAGCACTGTGGGGTACAAGATGCTTTTCTCTGGAGCATTCTGGTCGCTGAAAGGTCTCTTCAGACAGGAGGTTTGTCACCATGTCCTGAGCAGCCACCTCTGCAGCCAGGACGGGGCATTTATGGTCAGCATTGCTCTGAATGGCAGTGCTCAGGTTTCTCCATCAACAGCTTTAACCAGCAGGAGAGTGAATGCACCTGCCAGCTGCTGGAGGAATATGGGAACGTGAAGTAAAACCCATCTGTTCTCCACCCTCCACTGCCCCAAGTTTCCATTTCTCGCCTTCCTTAAAAACAAATCCTCAAAGATCCCCTTCTGTTTCAGATGCTGCAGCTGGGCAGAATTTGCTGAGGTTTTGTGCTGGATCCCACAAACCTGGGGTTTTTTGAGCTTTCTGTGCTTTCTGGCACTGACCCCCTGCAGAACACTGCTTTGACCTGAGGCCTTGGAGAAGGACTCCAAATTTGAGTGATGGAGTTAAAATCATGGATGTGTAGTTAAATAGGAGTGTGTGATTTCACATGGTGAAGGGTTTTGAATTTAAGGATTTTATGATGTAGTAATAGATATGGGACAAGATTAAAGATTTTGGGTGGTGTCTCTTTTGGTGTTCATCTTCTTCTTTATGGTTTCAGGCAGTAGTTTCTGGTTGGTCAGTCAGTGCCACACTGAGGGCCACAGGAATTTAGTTATTGGGTTAAAAGTGTAAATAATACAGGTGTTAATTCTCTATTGGACTGTTTAGCTTTAAAAGACCTTGTAGCAGCTGATCTGTCTCAATTTTCTTCACTCCTAGCAGGTGCTAGAAGTGCTGCTGAACTCTCTGTACTTTTGATAAGATTTAATAAACAACCAAACCCGAACACAAGAAAATCCGTTTCCGTCGTGTGTTTGTTAATCCTGGCTCTGAGTGAAGGCAGAAGAGACTCCAGACAAACCCCTAATGAAGTGGTGCAGAACTCCCAGTGCTGTGACAGTTCTGGGAGGCCTGCAGGGTGTGAGGGAGGTGAACTCACCGATGACACTGAGCTCTGCACTGGCAAAGATGACGCCGTGCCTGTTCTCCGCCACGCACTGGTACATCCCCGCATCCGCCAGGCTCACGTTGGGGATGGTGAGAGAGCCCTGCTCCAGCTGCACCCTGCCCTGGGGGAACAGCACAACAAACTCCAAAATGAGCAAGGAAATGCCTCCTCAGAGCATACACACCCCGGGGCTGTCGTGCTGTGTTTTACAGCAAGGTGGACAAAACGAAGTAGCGGTAACGGGGAGAATTTGCATGCTCCAATTTATCTGTCTGCCAGCCAAATTTATGTCAGGCTTGAGACTAAATGGTAAAACCAATATAGGAGTTGGTAAATGCAATTTAAATTTAAGGACTTTCCCTTGACCCCTCATTGATTTAATACCCAAAGCATTTAGATTAATATCCCTTTCAAGGAGATGAGCTTGAAGCAAGAAATGCACTTCTGTGGTACATCACAGCCAAGCCCATCCTCAGAGCCATTTAAAACAATGGTATTTCCATGGAATAACAGAGCCACTAAGGTTTGAAAAAACCTCCAGGATTAGTGTCCAACCTTTGCCCAAACACCACCATAGCAACTGAACTGCAGCACATACAGGTGTTCCTTGGACACCTCCAGGGATGGGGACTCCACACCTCCCTGGGCAGCTCTGATGGAGAAATTCACCCTTTCCGTGGAGAAATTCCTCCTGATGTCCAAGCTGACCCTCCCCTGGCACAGCTTGAGGCCATTTTGAGGGAATATGGCAATGCAGGCTGGTAAGACTGGTTGCCATCTCAGCCAGAACAGACAGAAACACTTAACATCTTCTGCAGTTTACTGAGAACAATGCAAATGCTAATAATTTAATGATGCTTTACTTCATATCAGCCACTAACGTGATTTAAGAACAAGACCATCTGCCAGTGACCAGCGTGAAGCAACCAGAATTAGTGTGTGGAGTGAAAGACCAGGCTATCATTTGTCAGCCTGGGGATATGGAACTCGAGTTATCAATTCTAATAAATACAGCAAAGTGTTCCCTCCCTCCCCAGGAGTTTGACATTAAAAAAAAAAAACAATAATTCTAAAATAAAGAGCTATTGGCTTTCTACTTGGCCTCAGGGTAGAAATTTAATGTTTGTGCAATTTTTATCAGGGTTTGATCAAATCGGGGCTGCCATGTTCTTTCAGAGTAAGTGAAGGGGGAAAAGTGCTGGCTCCTGTGAGAGCAAAGCTCTGGTGACTTGGCTGAGTTTGTGGTGACAAGGTGGGATCATGGGCTGGGTGATGACCCTCCAGGAGAGGCTGGGAAGATGCTGGTGGGAGGGGTGGAATTCCACAGCTCCTGCAGAGGGACACAGCTCAGCAGGAGTGGGAGCACCATTAAACACCAGCAGGAACCCCAAGGTTTCATTATCACTTGAAGTCCACCTCAAGCATCATAAATTAAAATCATTATTTTGGGGTGATCATTCTCTGGTGACAGATTCCAAAACCCCATTCAGCCATTCCTTCCTCTTCTTCCCAGCCTTAGGTTTGCATCATGGATCCTTCATTTTGGGGAGGAGCTCTGAATGCAGAGCTGTGGTGTGTCCCTGGAAGCAGCTCCTGGATCTGTAAGGAGGTGCCACGGGAAGGAATGGGGGATTTTCTGTGAGGGTGGGGTGCCCAGAGAAGCTGTGGATCCCTGGAAGTGTCCAAGGCCAGGCTGGACAAGGCTTGGAGCAGCCTGGGACAGTGGAAGGTGGCACAGGTTGGAACAAGATTGTTGGATC
>VZTT01074366.1:7742-27537 GCA_013400855.1 Buphagus erythrorhynchus | reverse complement strand
TTGTATTCTGGAAGGTATGTGAATATACTTTTGAGAAAGCTAAGGATGTGGAGATTTTAAACTAATAATTCTTCCACATATATATACACACACATATATCCTCTAAAATCAAAATATGAATAAAACCTCGATAGTATAAGTATGCAATAGTTTGTCATTGAATCATAATAAGGCTCCATTGAGTGAGGAAAGAGTGAGGGATATCTAATGAAGAACCATTTTTCTGTTACCTGTATGCAGAATGTTGGAACACAAAAAAAACTAGAAACAGAACGGGGAAAGTAGTTGTGAATTGGGAACGCCCACATGAAATGCACAAAATTATTCAATGTTGAGGAATATTCCAGGTGCTGGTGGCTGGGTGTGCTGCACATTGTGCCCTGGCTGGAGGGAAGTGACTGGAGCCCCAGGCAAACTGCTGTGAGTGCCACTTACACTTCAGTGCTCTTCAAGAGTTCACCACATTAATCAGCAGCCTCCACCATTCCGAGCTGGGTGAGCTCCCTGAGAGTGTTCTGTGGGTTCACTGGCAGCTACATTGCATCTTTTTCACTGGTTGGTGGAACTGCAGATTACGTCAATGGATTTTAAAAACTTTATTTTGATCTCTGGTATATTTATCAGCATTAGACATACTGTGCTTAATGTCGCTGATTCCATTTTAACACTTGCTGTCTGCTTGATCTGCTCCTTGCATGTGTTATCCATCTGCTTCTGAACATTTTATCACAACTTCTACAAACAACCGAAGAATTAGAGTCAACGTGGAGATTTTTGAGGAAAAGCTACAGGGGGCAAGGAGCTGGAGAATGTAATGCAAGAATGCTTTAAATCCAAGTTGAGAAACTGCTGTTAAAAAAAAAAAATAAAAGAGTCCATTAAGGAAAATTCTGCTGATGTTCCAAACCATTACATTTTAGATTGTACATTTTATTTGTGATAATCAAGTAAAATTTTTGTTTTAAATAGAGAAGACGCTGGATGTCACACCTGACAAAATCTGCAAAACCTGAGTACATGCTGTTACTTCTAAAAGAACCTTAGCTTTTCCCATCATAACAAGTGATATTCCCCCTCTTGTGGAAGGGCACATTACTAAAACTATGATAAGGGTCTTTTTCTAGTTAGATCATTTGGCAATTCTGTTATTTTTCATGAAACATTTTGATGCTGTCATAATTATCCACATAATTGCTATGTCCTACTTGTGTCTGGCTGAGAGCTTTCTGTCTACTACTCTTGCCACAGACATCACTGGAAATAAAAAGAATTGTGAAATAGCTTGTGTGGATGCAGACTCTTCAGAAAGGACAGGCTGGGAAGGTGGGGAGGAGAGGGTTAGCTTAGTGCTCATCTGTGGGATAGGAGATGGGTCTGTTCATAGCTCATGGGTCAGGATCAGAGGGCTGGCCTGAGTGGGCTTGGAGCAGGTCCCTGTTACACACCAACAAATACAGTTCATATTTTTATTAAGTTTTCTAATAGTGTGGGTGTTTTGCACAGTTTGAGCTCCCTGGCCAACTCCAGAGCCTTAATCTAAAAAGGCAAAGCAGACTAAATTTGAAAATTTTTGCTTTGTAACTGCATTTGATTATGAAATCTCAGTAAATCCTGTGTCTGAAATTCTGTATCTTTTCTCTGCAAGATTTCTTTATACATTTGAAGAAGAGAACCAGACAGGTTATTTGTACAACATAAGGAAGCAAGTCAGTAGAGGATTTCTGGTAGTCTCACTTCACAGAATGTATGGTACACATCACAATGATGCATATACAATCAAAGTTTGTCTGATGCACAAACTAAGCTATTATTACCTTCCCAGAATGGCCTTTCCAAAACTCAGTAAAAATGTTACAAGAGTATTGACATAGTCTTTATAAATTTCAAATGCATTGGTATACAACAGTTTGCAGTCAGAAGACATAAAAAAATCATTCCACTTAGCCCCATCCCTGGCAGAGCTCAAGGCCAAGGTGGATGGAACTCTGAGCAACCTGGTCGGGTGCAAGGTGTCCCTGCCCGTGGCAGGGGGGCTGGAACAAAGTAAACTTTAAGGTCCCTTCCAACCCAGACCATTCTGTGATTCTGTGATCATTTCAAGGACTGGAATCAAATCTGCATTTTAATAAGGGGGGAAAAGAATCCAAGCCTGTACTGCGCACCGTAAAAATAGATGAGAACTACTGACTATTATATTAGAATCTAAGTAAAAAGGCCAAGAAGAGAATGAACTGGTAAAGGTATAAAGCTTACTTTTTACCTATTAAAGCACTGTACATGTTAATTATATACTGTTCAGTGCAAACTCTCAGTAAATTTTAATTGAAAAGCCTTAAAAATTATAAAAGTAACTTTACTTCTAATTTTGCACATAGTACATCTCACAAACATTTCCTTTTGAAGTATTGAAGTGAGGGAATAGGTAATCCATAACTATACCTAATAACTCAAATTATATTTTAAATTTGGAAACTAATATTCTGCATGTTACTCATGTGCACATGGACATACAAAAAATACATAGACATAAAATGTGTGTTCTACAAATCTACATATTCGGTACTTCAGTTCATTTTCTAAAGTAATGCAATAGTTAAATTTCTGATGTTAAGGCTGAATGTATCACTGGCACACAATGCACATGACATTCTCTTCATTCAATTAATGGCTTCAAGGATAGTTTAACCACATATTTGAAGAACTAAACACCAAGATTAAAGATATGTATTGAATAACTTTTTATCTGTTAAATTTAGTCACCTGTTTTTATAATAGCATAAATCAAACAGCAAGGTGGTAGATGTGGGGTGGGAATATTGGTCTCAAAGCTGGGAAAAAAAATAAGATGTTTTAAAACTGAGCAAGTACTTTCCAATAGTTGGTTTACAAAATATCAAAATTTCATGACATTTTTCTAAATGCAGTGTAAAACAAATGAGTAAACATGAAGCATGATTTTCATGGAATATTTTAGTTTTAAAGGGATCTCTGGTGGTCCTCAAGACTGACATCTAGCTCACAGCAGCACTAGTTTCAGATAGAGCAAATTAGTGTCTTTCGTTTTACAAGCATCATCTTTTATGTGGAAAAAGGGGAGGGAAGGCAACTGAGAACTCTGTAGACACAGAAGAGAAATGCATGTTCTGTGTGTTTGGTTCAGGCTGCAGATCCATGCCGGTCAAAGGGGACACCTCAGAAATTTTTTATCTGAAATTTTCCCCAGTTTGAGCTGAGTTTTCCAGTTTCTTCAGGCTCAGTCTCTTAGGTCATAGTGAGGGAGATGTTTGCTTGGAGTTTTCTGATCACTTTGATTGATGGAGCCAGCTGACAGACTAGAACAGCTTTAAAGGTATTTCTGCTTATTCAACCTTTTTACAGTACTGGTGTGTTGTATTCAGTAGAATTAACTCACCTGATGCTTATTCCTTTAGGCAAGTCTTTATTCCATCCTTGTTGTTAACTCTGCCTTTCTTATATGAGTTATCATGCTTAGTCCTTTTCAGATAAATAATTTTATTGGAAAATAGCTGAAGAGTTACAGAGACTGCAATCTCCTTCTGCTAGGGACTGAGTTACTGAAGAATTGGATATCAGTTGCTTCTTAAGACTCCTGGAGCTCTCAGCTGTGTACCCTGGTGGTTGTGAGCACATTCCTTGGCAAAGAAATCTGCTTACCATGTTTGGGCAGATGGGGAGCAACTCACCCTTCATATTCTGTTTGAATTTCAGTTTGTCATTTTTTGTTTGCAATTTTCCATTTCCAAGGATCTTTTCATGATCACGCTTCCCTCCAGTTTAGCAGCAGCTCCACATCTCATTAAAGCAGTTTCTATTTCTCTTTAATAAAGGTGTTACAAGACTGAACTGGACATTGCTAATGAACTTTGTCACACAGCATTAGCTATCCCTCTCAGCAGATGCCTTGAACTTTTATAATTCTCCCTGAGCCTTTCTACATCATGGAGCACCAGTCCCGCTGAGCATGGAGTGTTTCTGACACATTTTGTTATGTGGCATCAAATACTTTGCTAGTTGGATGTAAACTACACAAGTTATTACACAGAAATTGCTCATTTCATAGGCCTTTCACCTTTTTTGAAAAGACTTCTCCATCTCAGAGTAGGTAATCATTTCTTTGCATGTGCAATTCTTGCTGTGACTGCCAGTAAGAGCTCCACCCATACGATGATTTTTTTCAAAATCTGGATTTCATCCATGAGTATCTGGTCTCAGGCCAGGGAGTTAATATCATATAGTTTGCAGCAGAAACTTTCTGTTATAACTCACAGAGTACGTAATGAAAAGAGTGACTTGGAAATGGAACGTCCTAAATTCCTTGGCCATCTCCCTCAGCCATCCAGTCCTCAAGACACATTTGCATTTTTATTTACTTTCCGAAGTGCTGATAGCCCTAATTTTTCCCGAGATCCTCTTAAAGTTATAGAGTTTTGGGAGTAAAAGATTTGTGTGTTGGATAATGAACTTTTAACCCCATATGAAATGATGTAATGCAGTTAAAAACTGTTCTTGAAAGAGACTGAGGTGGATATGCCTCATTCCAAATGTGGGTGACTTAAAGGGTCCCATTATGGAAAAATAAATGGAGCTTCATACTCATAATTACTTTAGCTGACATGTTTAGCTGAGCAGCAATAAAATGTACATCATAATATATATTGTTAATCTTGCCAATGATTTATACCATGCAAGCTAAAATTACCTCACCCAGTTAGACAGAATGAAGTCAGTGAAAAGCAGCTAAGGATAATTAAGCTAGGCAAAGCTAGCAATATATGCTTAATATATGCTTTATATATGCTATTATAAATTATTTAAATACTAAAAGATGACATGAAATTCCTTTCTTTTAATCATAATTGATCCTGCTGTGGATGAGTTCAAACAAAAAAGATATTTCAGATATTTCATAATAGTAAATAAACATGGTTTTATTTCATTTGGAGAACTGTATTAGAATGTGATTAGATTTTAGGCTAAGCTCTCCAACCTTGACATTCTTCTGATAAATCATGGGTGCAAAGCAACAAACAAGAGAACTTTGCTGTTTGTGGGGGGGGGTTGTGTCTGAATACACTTCTGTCTGTACCGCTTGGGAATGAGCATTTTTGTTTAGGTGTGTTTCTTGCAGTCTTTTCTACTCTGAGAGAAATCAGCCTGCTGATGACAGGAACTGGGAATCTTTGTAATAAGATAAAATTGTGTATTCATCTACCTTTTCTCCTTTTCTATTTAAGATGATTATTCTTTAGATAAAACATACAGAATTTATACTTATTGAGATTTTTTTCAAGCACTTTAGCATAAAAGGGGATAATTATATTTTATTGTCTAACAATATCCTTTTCAATTTGGCCCTCAGGGCAGTTTTTGTAGCATCATTGTGCAAGATGGGCTTGTTAGGTTCATATACATTTTTAAGTACTCTATAATGAAAATCAGATGAGCAATTTCACAAAAAAAAAAAAAAAAAGAAAAAAGCTCAAACCTAAGATTTAGAGGAAAAGAAAATCCAGATGCTTATAAGTCTTTTGTCATTGTTGTTTGTCATATTGTAACAACTTGGAGCAATATCTTAGTCCAAGATTTCAAACAGAACATGGTTATCTCTTTAGTCATGGTTATGCAGTTGCTTAAGGTCACCAGCGCTTATGTTCTTTATGCCAGTGAACACAGGAAAACACAAATTTCTTCAAAGCAAAGGCCTGATTTAATAAGCTGTTTCTGGTTACTCCTAGCTTTTGTTTATGACTGAGTAGTAAAGGATATGCTCCTATGCAAACCTAATTTTTATGAGGTGTTGTGCATTACATTTCTATGCTGTCAGTGCAACACAGGTGCATCTTTGTGCTTGTTATACAGGCCACCGATTTGCTGTGGTAGATAAGGCCATAGAGGTTAAATGTTTTGTCTGCAATATGATGAATTGTACAACAAGAAAGAGAATTGCATTACACAAATATGTGGGATGAGAAATTGAGATGAAATTGCAAATCTCTAGGAAGCCTTTGGATGCGCAGTACTGAGAAACAGGAAATCCTGAACCTCTTCAGCATGAGCATAAATATCTATGGAAGCAAATTAATTTTAAAGTGGCCAAAGCATTTGGATTTTAAAACTGTAATTTTTCTGTTTCTCAATGATCTTAGATGAGAGATTAACAGTACTAGAGGACCGAATATTTGATTGGTTTCTTATACAGCTGCTTAACTACAGGCTTTAATTTGGTTTATAATTTATAGTTTTATAAAGCATTTTAAAGACATCAAATATGAATGCATTTTGGGTCCCAGTGTAGGCGATGGAAAGGAAGATTGAGGATGGTCAGCACCTCAGAAACCCAAATCTCCTAAGAGTCATTTGAATGTGGAGCTACTCCCAGCCAACAGTAACATCTGGATTTCACAACAGCTTAACTAACTTTCCAGATGGATGTTACTTATGTTCCCATTTCTGTAGACACAGTTGACATTGTGAAAAAAGAGTGAGAGGCTTGAGGATCTGTTCACAGCATCTGTATAGTGCTTACCTTGTTCTTACTGGCAAGCCATCCATTTCATGGAGCTTGAGGGTCATGGAATTGTCATGGTTGGAAGGGATCTCTTGAGATCATCTAGCATAACCCTCTGCTCAAGCAATTTAAATCTCTTGGCATGTGTCCTGTTTTGGCCTGGAGCAGCAGGAGGTGGAATGGCCAAGACCATAATGTTACTCGATACCAATTTATGTCATTGCCAGGGATGGGGGAAAGGGATGCTCTCTTTTTTTCCAAGATGAAGGACATTCTTTTGCAGTGGGAAAAAGCATGGTATGGTGGGGAAGAGTCAGATGGCATTTCTTGTGTTTTTCTATGTAAATAGTTTCTTTATCTTATACCTTTTGTTATTAATATTTTTGCTGTTACTGTTAGTTTTCTTATCTCATTGCAGTTTCCAGTAAATTGTTCTTATCTCAATCCATGATTTTCACCTTTTATGCTTCCAATTCCCAGCTCCATCCCCGGACTGGAAAGGGGTAAGGGAAGGAGAGAATGGTGAGCAATCAAGCAGTGTCTGGTTTGGGAGTGTCCTGGTGGGGGCACTGAATTGGGGAGTACCGTTCCTAAACCACAACAATATGTTAGCTATGAATAGGAATCTCATTTGGTTTCTGAAGATGTTGTACTGAATGTTGAATAGAGAGTAATATAAATAGTGTCTTGAATTCTGAAGTGAGACATTAGTAATGTGCTGGATGCATCACA
Source organism: Buphagus erythrorhynchus (assembly GCA_013400855.1). Classification (NCBI taxonomy): domain Eukaryota; kingdom Metazoa; phylum Chordata; class Aves; order Passeriformes; family Sturnidae; genus Buphagus; species Buphagus erythrorhynchus. The sequence goes on along the minus strand of VZTT01074366.1, from coordinate 20,276 downwards.
CGGCAGGACCTTGCAGGCAGAAGGCTGCTGCAGCCCTGTGCCAGGCTCTCTGCTGCACCCTGCTTGGTGTGCATGGCTCGAAGAAACAACCTTTATCCTCCATGTGCTCCTCTCATTTTTGCTCACGAGGGCAGTTTGTCCAGCTCAGGAGGGCAATGTTTGTACAGAATGGAAGTGAAGGTATGTATAAGTGTTTAAGAGTGCAGCATGAGGATTTTTTGGGGTTTGTGGGATTGGAAAAACTTCTGAGATAGCACTGAAGGGCTGAGTATGCAGAAAAAGGCAGAACTGTTGTAACCTTATCCATACTGACTTTTGGCTCTGGTTTTTGAAGTGAAACCTCCTCCAAACTTTGCTCAGTTTGCAGCCCAAAAGATGCAGGGAGTAAGTGAAAAACGAAGCAGTGTGGACACCGAAGGGTCTGATGCACAAGTTCATTTTCTGGCCTTCAGTTACTTATCAGTGTGGATGCTTTCTATGAAGTTCAATCCTAGCTAGAATAATATTTATAGTGCAGCATAAATAATAAGTAAATAGTAAATTAATTTCTTCTTCCTAAATTAAAAATAATCTAAGTTTTTTTTTTTATTTCAGAAAACTTATGTTTTCTTCAGCAACATTACTGTGCTCCTTGCTCAGGGTTGCATATGACGTGACAGATAAAAATGGCCCTGTCCTAAAGTTCTGTACATTTAAATATTAATCATGAAGATAAAATTTGAGGGCAAACTGTGCCCTTGGAAGCCTTTGTACCTTCAAAGACATTTAGAAAGAATGAACACTACAGAACATCTGACAGAAAAAGAATTCAGCAGTACTTGGAGTATAGATTTGTGGAAAGTAATTTTGAAATGTTGGTGTTGCACTGGCGTTTCTTCAGGAAAAAATGTGCAGCACCTCTTATTTTCAGAAGAAAATGAAAGTAAGCTGAAATGTGCACCTGCTAGCATAGAGAAAATTCTGTGCTCCTACCCAGGGTAGTCATGGGTCGGATGCTGTTGCTGTGCCATAGAGCAAGCAGGGAATGCACTCACTAGATCAATCAGATTGCTCTCTTTGGTATTGTTTACAATAATTGTTAATTAGTTTCCTAGGATAGTACTTCATTTGCGGTCAAAATAAAATGTACACCAGATGGAGAGAAAATGAATTCAAAAGCAGTAATCTATTCATATACATAATTATTCCTTGTAACTCTAATGGTGGTGGTTTTGGCTGTTTAAACTCCAGCAACAGATAGATCAAGCAGATGACATTGCTTAAACATTATTCAGGGTTTTATTGGGTAAACCATAAACAATTGATATATGATTGCTTTTTGACTGGCTTTTGTCATGTGTTTTAATTTGGTATTGTGATTAATATTTTTTCATTTGGAGACTTTGAGTTCAGATTTTAAAGTCGCAGAAAATGTTTGGATGTGCTTAAAGTGTTACTTGAAATATGTTTCAGCATTTTTGCTTTAAGTCCTGCCTTTCCTTAGTTTTGAAATTGGGTTTTAAAATGTGATGTATGGATGCCTTGATTTAGAAATAAATACATTCCTAAAAATGAAGATAAAATACTAGGTTTGAAATGTTTGTAGAGTTTTGTGTTGGTTTTTTTTCTGGAACAACTTTAAGAGCCTCTAAAACCTCATGGGAAATAGTGAGAAAGCATGAATTACTTTATCTTTAGAAATGCTATATTTATATTCTGACCATGTTTTTATTCCTGTGGGTTATTTCATTTGGAATCAAGATTATTGTTACTTTCTTTTATGCTAAGAATCTGATCATTCATGTAATTTTTCTCTCCCCTAAAATTAGAGGGTTTTGTTATTTCTCACCCTTTTGAAAGAAACGTTGTTACAAAGACAAAATTGATTCAGGAAACATATTCCTAAGTATGTAATTAGTAAGGATGTGCTTAGTAAGTTTCTTCAACTGATCCAAATTTACTTATTTTGAAATAATTCTAGGATGTCTACTACTTTTATGGCAGATAACTTTAAGGATAAGTAAGTCAAAGTTCCACAAGGAGGTGTGGATTTTTTTTCCCTGTGAGGATTTTTTTTGTGCTTAGAATAAAGGATTGCTGGAATGCAGACATTTCTGGAGACTTTTGGCTCTGTGATGGAGCCTATGGGGACTTTGGTCTTGATTTTTTTTTGTTTTGAACAATGAAACTGGCTGAGAGATGAACTTTTATATGGCTAAACAAACTGTGAGGGGTATCTTGGCTATACTCTAAATATTCTCTCACCTTCCTGAATCTGAACATTTCACTAAGAGGGTGTTTAAAGAACACTTAATTCTATTTTGGTTTCTATATAGAATAAAAATGTAAAAATGACATACTAAATTCATATATCCATCCCATTAAGATGACATTAAGGAGGCAGTAGTAGGTGCCCAAATATATGGAGGTGACAAAACCAGCAAAACCAGAGCTGGTCAGGGGACTTTATTTGTGCTTTGCCTTTAAAGGTCTTTAGAAATCAACATTTTATGTGCAATCATATTGTACTCCCAAATACAAGAAGATCAGACTATTTTCATAGCTGTCTAGTCTAAGATATAACATTAAACATGATATAAAAGCCAAATATTAAAAATATGTAAAGAGATCCTAATAAGGTTTTATTTTTTACATTCAACTAATTTATGTAATGTACATGATGCTTTTCCATTGGGTATGGAATAGATCAAAATCCATCTATGACAAGGAGAAAAGCATATTACTGAAGTTTATACAATGGTGTCATAGAGCAAATATTCACATGAGCACTGGCACAATGTTTTGTCTGTGTAGGAAGACATCCACACATACAGGTGTGTGGATTTAGAAACCTTGGGAAAATAAATGCACATAGATAATTCTGTAGAACATTAAAATTATCTTTAATTTATGTACAAAAATTAGTCTCTCCAGGTTTTATTGTTAAATGTACATTTTCTAATCTATGCTGAAATATTTGTTCTGTTTTCTTTTTCAAAAGCAGTTTCATTAGAGCATGAAGTTTCACAGTGTTTCCTGTTTGATATTATATGGACATTGGTTTAAGTTAAATAACACAATCTATAAATACATGGACAAATGATAAGGCAACATCACAGTGGTAGATATTAATTATACTGGCAGAATAAGTCTTTGGTGGCAGACAGGGGCCTCATTTATCAGCCACTGGGATCTAGCATGGCTTGAGGCAGCAGAAGGTCAGAGAAGAGTTGGAAGATAGAATCATGGTGCAGCAAAGTGGGTGCTGTCTCTAACAGCTGCCCAAACCTTTGGGTTCCAGTGCAGGCTCTCATTACTCCTTTGTAGTTCTTTACAGTTTGTGTAAAGGATGCTCATGAGACATCTTCATCTTCTCATGAGCTGCTGAGTAACATTTCCTTCTTCCGTTTATGGATGGACAGAAAGCATCTGAAATGCAAGAGGGGATCATGCACAGAGCTCCTCTGCCCATGGAGAGCAAAATGATAGTTGTATGTGACACACTGGTGTCAGTACAGACAGGTGAAATTAGTCCTGTTTCTCATTCAAAATGCATAAGTAAGCATGCCAGATTCTTTGAAGTCTGGAAAGGCCTGAAAAGTCTCTCTGAGTTGATCAAAGTTTCTCCCTCTCATTCTGGTAACTAAGTTTTCTGTAGAAATTGTCCTGAGAGATGTTTCTAAGCAAGTTGGGTTTTCTTTAATTACTGTATCTTGGAGGAAGTTTCCCCTCTCTCCAGTGAAATCCTATTACAATTTTAGCTGTGGCAAAATTAACACGAAGTAATTATAGTTTTAAACAACAAATCTATGCTATATAACCTTATTTTATGCACTGTTCTGCGTAATGTATAACTTACAAATATTGCGCATTTCTTAATTAATTATTCATTTGAGGGAAGTAATTCTACGCTGGGAAAGTGTGAAACTGATCAGTGATTAAGGAACCCCCAGTGAATAATTGCATCAGCGCATTTGAGCACATGGGGACAGGTTTTAACAGGGTAGAAGGGAAATGCCTGTATGGAGTATGGGAGTCAGAACAAAGAAATCTTGTATAAGAGGAGGAAAATTGTTTGAAATCAGCATAAGAGAAGACAAAGGCAACACAAGAGCTAAAATGTCTAAATTTTAGAAGTAGCAATGGAAAACGAAATATGAGGGGGAAATAAAATAAATTGTTTTGCCATTTGCAAAGATCAGGAACTAAACAAAAGCAACTGCTAATCACCTGACTCAGCAAACTATCCAGCCATATGCTCAAGTGCATTTTTACTTGACAAAGCACTCCACAGTCAATTAAGCAATCACTGGGGTCAGGAGGAATCTTTACATAACAGCTATGAGAATTTAATCTCTTAGATTTTATTCCTTTTTAATTTAGTAGCATGCAGATTTTTTGTTCCCACTGTTTATGGGATTAGACAAAATGAGGCTGAGACAAAGATAAAGACTTTTATACTTTCTACATAAAATTTAAATGCATGTATAATGAAAAGCACTGTTTTCCTGTTTACTTTCCAAAAGAGTACTTGAAAAAGTTGCATCAATCGCTAGGTTTCTGTTTTGGAAACATATCTTCAAAATACAGTGTTTGAAGTATGTAGGAGAGAAAATTGGCGTGAAATTACCTCAGCTGTCTGCAGTCCCTCTCCATGTCAAGGGAGAGCGGTAACTTCATAAGGTTTAGATCTGTCTAGGACAAATATCGATTATTTGGGAAAGTGTAAAGTTCTGCAACAGTTGTTCAGTAGCGGTGGCACATTTCTCTTGCCCTGAGGAGCATCCCTGCTCCCTTGGACAGCACAGAGTAGTCTGTGCCAGCCATCTCTATCAGCTGTCCTCCACCCTCTAGTTGGTGCCATGCTCATATTCCTAGGAAAAGCTAGACCTACTGTGTTGTGTGATGAAGTCATAGCCGTAGAGACCCAGGAAAGGGATCATGTTCAAAACCCTGAGATGCTTACTGAGACTACCTAATTTACTATTACCTGTTGTTAAATTGTCTAATCTAAGTAACAGCTGATAATTAAGAAAGCAACTGCCTTTTCTTCATGAATGAGGTCATTAGCAATCACATCAGAAGAGAAAAAGTGTATATCCTAATTAGCATGTGAGGCAGAGCTATAAAGACAGAATGCATTGTTCAAGGTCAACTAGAAGAGATTTTTTTTTTGCTGTAAATATCGATCAGTAACAATTAGGACCAATTGCTCAAATCATGGAGTCGAGGGCATGCAAGCATGATTGTACATAGAATTACTTTTTAAAGTAATCAATAGTACATGATTGCATAAAATGGACAAGTAGCAGCTTTTGGTTGGGTTTTTTTCTCAATTCTGTAATTTTGTGCAAATTAAAATGGACTGTGGTTTGGGATTTGGGGATTGTGGAGCTGTGTAATGGGCATTTTGAACAAAATATATGGACTCAACTAGATGGCATATATGAATGAGCAATCTCTCTCTCTCTCTCTCTTTTTTTTTTTAGTACATTTTAATGGATTCTTAAGCACCTGGCATGTGAGTCATGGTGTTCTCAACTATCCAGCACCAGTGTACCAGTGGGTTGTTTTTGTTCCCATGCTTTGGAAGAAATTGCTGAAGGAGTAGCAACGTTCCTGATTTCAGGGCACTTGGCAAGTATACTGGGAGATTTAGTTTGAATTATTTGTATACTTTTGAAATTTGGAATTATTATATTTTTATAACCTATGGATGCATGTATGGGGAAATTTAAAATACATACTTTCAAACTGAAGTATTATGTGTGTGTCTAGTCACTAAGTCCCAGGCAAGGATAAGAATTTTTATTGAAGTAAGCAAGATAGCTCAGTGCAGCTGTTTGTTGTGTGACTTTTCTGAGGTTACTGTCTTGTAGTAGTGAAGTCATATAGAAAATAAATGTTCTTATGTCTCTATATATCTTTCATGCTTATTTCTGGAACTAGTAAAAGCAGATGTTGCAATTAGGATTATTATTAGTACAGATCTTTTTGTTTTCTCTTTAATTTGGCAGAATGGATTTCTTGTATACTGATGATTATTAAGTCAGTTTGGCAAACAAGAACTTTGGGGAGAAAAATAATTTAAGATATTTTTGGTCACAAGTTTGAAGAGTAACCTCTTTTTTTACTCAGTATCCACTGTGCATTCTTCATGTGAAAGTTTCTGTTAAGTGTGCAGACTACCAGGTGGTGGTCTCATAAATATATTTTCAGATATTTTAAATTACAATAAGGTAAGAAAAGACTGCATGGATGTGTTAATGCTTTTAGATTACTTATTTTCAAGAATGGTTTTAGGTTTCCCACAGGCTGCATGAAATTTGCTCAGCTGTGATCCCAGAATTCTGTCAGTTTGCTGTCTCTGAGGGCAGGAAGATATTAGCTACTTAAATACTAAATTTCAATTAATACACATCATAGGCCTTCCTTTTTGAATGGCTGTAAAATCTATTACCACTGTGATTTATATTATGACAGCCTACAGATCTGAATTAATATACTGCTTTATAAATACACTGTTAACTTAGTTTCCTCAGTGAGGTAATTAAGTATCTGCTTCAGCTGGATGAAGAGTGAAGTATATGGACACCCTAAAACTGCAGGTTTTTCTGGTTAATGCGTTCACTGACTGATGTGTGACTCTAAAATACTTAACAATACCCCAGCTTTTTGTAAGAGAGGGTAGAAATGAGGCACTTAGAAGTTTTGGCATAGGGAGAGAAGAGTGTCCTGACATATTTTATCACAAGATGCAAAAGAAGGGATTTCATCTGCTGAAGGGTCTGGAGGCAAGGTATTTCTGATTACTCAGACAGTAATACCCTCTCTCTTTAGGTTGCCAGAACAAAAAACTTACTATTGTAGAAAAGCTATGTATTTTGAGATAACCTGTGATTTAGTATTCATTCCACTGCCATAAGATGATGTAACCCTCAACAGAGAGGAATGCAGTGAGGGGGTTAAGCACAAGAACAGTTTGTCCCTCCTGAGCAAAGTCCTGAGCAACTTGATCTGGCTTTGAAGTTATCCATTCTTTGAGGAAGTGTTTGGATAAGATGGCCTTCAGGTGTCCCTCTCCTCTTAAATTATATTCTATGCTTCTAAGGATATCTGGAGACAAAGCCCTTCGGGAATGCTTGTTTCATGATCCTAGTTCCCAAAATGTTCTCTCATAAGACAATCCATGATCAGTGAGCACCTAAAAGTTCTGTAGTTGATGACATTATGTTCATTGAAGTAAATGGTAACTTGATGGGTTACACTTCTTGAACACAGTTACATTTTGGACCTATCTGCTGTTTGTCTAACTCATAAGACTGTTGTACCTGAATTCCAGGGAAAACAGAAGCCTGTCATGGGAGGTGTTAAGGAAACTTTCCTGTCTGACCATCCAGGAGTCACTCAAACACAGTCCCACCACCTGAGCGGGGACCAGGTCTCCTCCGCCCAACGATGAGTACCCTGCAGGATTCCCTACACACTCCACACTCACATACTCCAAACAGGTTTTCTAACTGGCTCAACTCCAGGTTTCCCATATCAGACTTAGACCTCTGGATCCTTAAAATAATTTAATCATGGTGCAATAACAGAATAATAGCTTGTGCCTAGAAGTGGAGCCTGAATAAAGGACTCCCTGGGGCAAATATAACCTCACTTTTGGTGTACAATAACCTGGGGTCTTCCTGTAGGTTCGCTAGCTCCTGCTGTGTCTCTCAGTGTCAGATCACCTGGCTGGTGCCACAGGTCCCCTTGAACTGCCCTTTGCAGTTCATGGCCTCTTGCCAGGGGCTCCTGCCACCCAGAGCTCAGTTTGCAGCTGGCAGTGCAGCTGCACCCTGAGCTGCCTGCACTGACTGCAATCTTCCACAGGAGCTCAGGCTTGGCCCTGCCAGCTGCACCTGTGCCTCAGTGTCCCACAGCCTCTGGGCCAGGTCTCAGCACCATCACTCACAGGTTAGGTCTCAGACATGAGGATGGATATTCTTCAAGGTGTGCTTAAATGCTCAGTATGCATTACTTTCAAATGAGAGGATGCCCGGAGTGAGCAGAGACTTTGAATCTCATTTTCTGGAGGTCAGGGCTAGAACTGAAACCAGTGAAGATCTGCTTCTGTGGCGTGGTTACTCTGTACCACAGCCTGCTGAGCACCCACCTGTGAATAAGATATGCAAGAGAAGGGGTCACTTGAGTTTGAATTTTTTGGTTTCCTAAGTTGAAAAGTTCTCCTTTATTTGTGTGGCTTATAGGCTGGTTTGTGCACTCAGTAATCAAAAAATCTGGTTTACTCCCTCTGTCGTAACATTTGGTTAAGTGAAATAATATGAAGAAACCAATGCCTGTGATTTAAATATTTTTTCAACATCTGTTTTTTATGTTGAAACCTTAAACAACATTTCTCTTGCACAGACAAATCTGTGTCAAGAGTAAGGGGTTACCACAAAATATTTCTGTTAAATGCCAGTGTCTGTGTATATAGATTTATGTATTTTAGCTATCAAGATGTGTTCTCAAATCTAAGAGTTTTTAAATCTGTTTCTAGTCCATTCTGTGAGACTTAACCCAGTTTAAAAAGAGAAAAATAAACTCTTTTACTAATTTGAAGGTAATTTTCAAACAGCTGCTAGAAACAGCCTTAAAAGGAAATGAAAAATTACATTTTCTTTACAGATATTTTCCATAATAAGTGAACAATACTATGTTTCTTATTGTCTTTTTAGGTCTGCTGAAATCATCTAATCTAACTTGCTAATAATTTAGTTTTTAAAAATTTCATTGGTACTTGTATGGCAATTTATTAGCAGACAGCTGTAAGGATCTCATCAGGAACAGAGTTTAAGAGGATGGTTGCATTTTGACATTTTTTTGCCTGTTCTACACTCCCTTAGGCATTCATTAGATGTGCTTAGAGCAGACTGTGCCTGAGCATAACGAGCTCCCATGGTTCAGTACCTTGCTAATCAATCAGCTGACCTCCTGTCTTCAATTTCTGATCAGTAAACACATTTGAAATACAGTGAGTAAACTTCTTCTTGATGCTACAGATATCTGATTTTCAACTAACTGTGTTAGCAAACTGTATAGTTAATATTATCCAGTTCCAAACCCATCATGTCACGACACAGCATCAGATCGGAACGGCGCTCCTGCATCCTGCGGCAGCCAAAGGAAAATACCGAGTGGAGCCGCTCGATGTCAGTGTTGCTTCACCGAGTTTTGCCTAGCACAGCATCCTTTAAAGTGCTGAAAAGGCCATTTACAGAGAAGATGTCTAAGTCTCCAAACCTTTTGAGCCACCTCTGGCTTCTGTGTTGCCTCGATGCTACTGTCCCCATAGTCTCGGAAATATTCTGTCTGATGAGGGGATGGAGATTGTAGCTTTATGTGTTTCATGAAGGGTAAGAATCATATCTTTGTCAATTTAGGTCCACACTCAAGTAATTGGTGACTGAAATCAGTGCTTTTGAAGTTAATTATTACTGAAAATGCTTTGCATCCAACTGTGGGAGTCAAATTGGCAAGCTTTGGAGTTTGTGAATTTTGTCTGGCTTTGATGCAGCAGAATTTGAGAGGGGGAAGTTTTTTTAAATACCAGTAATAAATGATTTGCATACTTACACATATGTTTCTTCTCTGCCTGTTGTGGTTTAACCCAGGTTTATGTAATACATGTGGCTGATAACCTACTTTTTTACAAATTCTCAAAACTCAGGAATGCTGTTTTGAAGAGTGTGGATTTCTATCACTGTTTTTGTGTTGTTGCATTTATCAGCACTCTGTTATAATTCCAGTAGCTTCTATTCTATTCTCACGTGCTGTGTTCTGCAATATATGAGCTGCACAATTTGGTCTCTCTAAATTAGTTCCCATCACCCCCTTTTTAAAGTTTGACTTTCATTCCTATCCAGTTATGCTTTGTCAAGATACTTTAAATTTTTCATAGGAAAAATTTGCCTAAGAATTTTAGCCATAGCTGGTAAAGACACAAGCTTTATGTGATCAAGATTTTTGCCTGTCTTATTTTCCTAAGTCTTTCATTTAGTATCACCTTAATCCTTTAGCCATACTTATTTGACAGAAATAGAGCAGTACCAAAACTGAGTTTCTGAAAATTTTTGGTCAGGATAGAGGACAAGGATGAACAGGAATTAGTTTCTGCACAGAATAAAAAGGTGAGGAAAGCTCAATCATTATGTATTAATTATATATTAAGATCTAAATCATATATATGTTTTTGCCAGTGGCCAGCCAGCAAGGTGCATGTAGCTTTGGATTAGTGATAGCAGGTACTTCCCTTTACCCAGTGATGGTGGAAGGGAGAACTTGAGGAAGTGAGCTGGATGCTCTGGATGTTCTTGGGGAGCAAATGATGCACATCAGCAGGAGTACAGGTTTAGTTAGTTCACACTGGTTTGATGCTGGATATTTGCAGATATTTTGTTAAGTGATCTGTCCTCCTGAGAAGACTTACAAAGAGCAAGTCACACTGCAGAGTCACAGTGGTTAAGGTTGGAAGGGAGCACAGTGGGTCCTCTGGTCCAACCTCTCTGCTCAAGCAGGGCCATCCCAGAGCACATGGACAGGATTGTGTCCAGATGGTTCTTGAGTATCTCCAGTGAGGGAGACTCCACAATATGTTCCATTATTTCTATCTATGCCTGTCTAAGGTGTGAATAAATGAATAATCATTTAAGTTCTATGAGCATATGTAAACATAAGTACAGTTTTTGAACTTTCCTGACAGTTTATGTGAAGTCTAAAAGCAGTTCTCATGCAAGAATAAAAAGATTTCCTACAAAATCTGCTTCCATATGAAGTGGAGTTTAGGGGTTCTCTGTCAGAGTTTACCAGAATTGTTTCCTTTTGAGGTCTAAGTTGGAGTAAGGTATTAGATTTTTATTTTTTTTTTTAATCCCTTGGGGCCAGAGCTAGAGAATCAAACCTCCTTCACAAATCCACCACGTATATAAACTTCCCATATATATAAATGGTAGAGGAGTGGATGAAAATACAGACTGTCCTCACAGAGGTTACCCCATCCATTTTTTGTAAATCAGGTTTTAAAAGCCCACCATACCTGATCTATGATGCAATAAATATCTCCTTCTATATTCTACCTCTATTCTAATTTTTGACTTATGGTAATTATCTTTTTAGCATTGTACATAAATATTCTGCTGGAATTATATTTTTATGCATTTCCAGAACAAACAAACAAAGAACTATGTAATCACTTGAAGATAGGTTTTACTTACATAAGATTATCAAAAAAGCTAATTGTGATCCATCTAATATTACAAATATGTGTGTGAATACACTGACTTAAATGTACAAAATTGAAGATTTCTCACGCTTATCCTTTGGTGTTCCAGAAAATGAAGTTTTATTCACTTGTTTCAGAGCAGAAGAGGGTCTCATAGTCCTGATAGCTCAGGTACATTATGATACAATTCAACCTATGAGAAGCCTGCATAGCCTAGGAGTGTATAGATTAAAGATTTATAACTAATGAGAACAAGCTGATGGGAAAAAATTTAAACATCGTGTGTATGATACAACATGTTTCCATTAGGATACTGAAGTGTTCTAAGAAAGTGGAGGGGTTTTTATGTTTCTTTAAGATTCAAAGATTGTAATATTGTGTAGTGAGGTAAAGGCTTGTTACACACAACTATACACCAGTTTTCCCTTTAAAATGTTTATTTATTTGGAGGTTTGTAACTGAAATGTTGCTTTGTGTCATAGCTAACTGGCAGTATTTATTAATTTCAGAGTTACAATGAAGAATGTATTTCAATAGTGATGGCATTATCAACTTCAGATTTATGGATAATGCAATTTTTTTACTTATTAAAATAATTGTTGGGGTAAAACAAAGTTTCCACAAAAATTCCACAACAGCTGTGGGATGTTTGCACTCATGCATGCACACACCCACCCACAGAGAGATACCATCCCTTGTTGTTGGGGGACAAAAATCCATTGATAATGGAAATCCTAGATGTTCAGATACTGATATGGGATTGATGAAAACTTGTCCAGTTTAACTGACTGCAATTAGAAGGTAAGAAAATCTCAGTTACAGACTTTTTCAAACATTGTCACCATTTTGGTGTAACAACTTTGAGGAAGGGAGAATATGTTCTTGTGTGTTTAGTGATGGTTCTTTGGTTTCCTAATGCGGGGTTTTTTGCCTGTTTCAGAATATTCAGAGCTTCTAGCAAACAATAATTTAAAAAAAAAGAGGCTAGACTCTTTTACACAAGTACCTACTTGGGCATGGTTTTGCACACACATATTTATGTGTAGAAATATATTTTGATATTTATTTCATGGTAAATACTGTTATAGTTAGAGGTACTGAACATTTCATCAAAACAAAGCAGCACCTGGCTGCTGAGTAGCTCTCTCTGTAGCTGTGAGGATTCCTGTCCACTTCTGACTGCTGAAAGCAGGAAAAGATTTGTGTTGTGAAACACTCGGCAGACATAAATGCCTCCATTATGAAGTCCCTGAACTGCATTTTTAAATTAAAAAACCCGAGAAAAC
>VZTT01074363.1:27802-80965 GCA_013400855.1 Buphagus erythrorhynchus | reverse complement strand
TGACAGGATGCTGTATGGTGGAAAAAAGGGAAAACATGTGGACCTGCCCCTTCATGCCAGCAGGGAAGAAGGAGCCAGGAAGGGCAATTAGAGTTGCCACATCTATACTTGGCACAGACATGAGCCACAGAGCTGGCCCTGGTCTTGGAGCAGCCCCCACAGCACCCAGCACTGCAGACACTACTGTGGTCATGCAGCTGGGAGAATACTGGGATTGTGGGAGACAGAGAAGCAAGAAAGGATTTCTGGTAGCAGTAAGAAGTTTTCCCAAAACCAGGTGGCTCTGAGAACACACTGAAGGATGCATAGGAAATAGACTTGCTCACAGGAGAGCTTGACTGAGAGCTCTCTCAACCCTCTAAGTTTTGAAATAGCTTTGGTTAAATACTTGCTAGGGTAGGCTCATGGAGCAGCAAAAGGAATCATCTGGAACAAGATGGTTCCAAGAGGAACAAGATTTGGCTCCCCTGGTACAGGAGAGATATCCACAAACTGGAATCCACCCAGCAGAGCCACTAAGATGGTCACAGGCTGGAGTACCAGGTGTATGAGGTGGATACTCCTCCAAGAAACACTTATCCCAGCTACTCCAGTGCATCTCACTCCAAAGTTCTCCCAGTGTATTCTTGATGCTCTCACTCCCAGCTTGTGGGGGCACCATGAACCTTGTCCACGGGGAGGAAGCCTGGTGATGTAATTCAGCTCCATGAAGCTCTCTCCACAGAACCCCTGAAGGACACTTTAACCAAGGCTCCAGGTCTGGAGTTCTCAAAATGCTCCTCTCAGAAGGCCACTTAACAGGCAGGGCATTGGACTCAAACCCAAAGGCCAGGATGTGCAGGCCTGAAATCAGGTTCCACCAGGTCCCTGTGAAATGTTCTCCTTCTGCAAGGCCTTTGCTGCAGTGCCAAGTGTCAGTAAGGTGGGTGGGGTGTCCAGAGCACAGAGCTGGATGGTATTTGCTGCTCTCTAGATCCCAGCTCTTTGGTGGTGCCTCTGGACAGATCAGGGGACAGCTGAGACCCTCTGAGTGTGCAGCCACAGCAGAGCTGGAGAAGGTTCAGTAGTCCCAGCAGTGGCATTTCCCAGGTCCTGGGAAGGACAGGCAGCTGGAGAGCCTCTCCTGGGGCTGGGGAATGCTGCTTGTGCAGGGTCCAGCTGAGCTCTGCAAAACCTCCCAGCATTTGAAGCCAGCCCAGCAGAGAGTAACCTGTGAGCCAACCACACATGATGGAAGTCCTACATCCAGTGCCATCAGCTGAGTCCTTGTCCCCTCACCAGAAATGGGAAACCAGCAGTTTCTCCTACAGGCTCCACTGTCATTTACATGGTTTTACTGAAAGGACTCTTGGGAGCAGTGACTGGGTTACGTGAGGCACTTGGAATAATAAAACTCAAATTGTTTTTATAAAAGTAACTTCTGAATTGCCATGCAGCCTCTGGTTAGGTGTACAGCCATATTCAGTGTTACAGACCCCATTTCACTTTAGCTCTGTTTTAAAAAACTACTGCAACAATCCAAGTTTCAGCTAACATGAACCATCAAAGAGCAGCCAGGGAGATATAAAGGCAAGAGGCTTTGAACTACAACCTGAGAAAACCACATCAGAAATCCCATCTAGGAATCAGGGGTAGGTTGGGGCTGACATCCCACCACACACCACAGACACACTTATCTTCCCCTTCCTGAGTCATGCCACATTAGTCATAATCTGAGTACAAGAAGCACAAAACCACTGGTGAAACCACCAGACCACTAGAAGTAAATTTAAAAAAACCAAAATAACTTCCATCACACATTTCTTGGCACCAAAATAACCAGGTATCTAGGAACATCTCTTGTTTTTTTTTTTTTTTGGTAGTGAAACCAAAATAAAAAAGGCGTGCTAGGACAGTCAGAAAAGCTTTGCTGAGAGACCAAATGGGGCATTAATATGACACATGATGAAGAGAGTTGGCTTAAAAAAACCACAAAGAGAAGGAACCAAAAAAATCTCAGAAAGAGATAGATGGTGTTGCTACAAAGATGAGAGAGAGGTCTGAGTGCAGCCAGACTGCTGCAAAGTGGTGACCAACAGCAGAAGAAGCTGCCAAATGGGAAAGGCAAAGCAAGATCTGGGGTTATTTCAGCCTCAGTACCCAGAATCAGCCCAGCAGTGTGCTGCCAGCCTGGGTCTAAGGAATGGAAAGCCTGCAGGAGAATCCCAGCAGGCAGAGCTCACATGCTGCCTTGGCACATCTGGGACCAGAGGCTTTAGGAAGGAAACCTGCCCACGGAGTTATCTCTGCACTTGCAGCAAGGCAAGGACAGCAGGCTGGGCTGAGATCCAACAGCACAGCTGAAAATCAGCAGATGAGCTTTGGGCACATGAGCTGTTCCCCAGAGCTGGAAGAGAAGCCCCAGACTGGAAAGTTAGATTGTGCTTGGTGCAGCTCTCTGCCTGCCTCTGTTTCCCTGGAAGAAAGGCTGTGGTAGAGCTCCCTCTGCTTTTTGCAGCTGTACCAGTGATCTGATAAAAGCACCTTCAGCTCTAAACCTCCTGTTCTCTTAGACCACCACAGCTCTAGCACTGCCCCTACACACTGCACACCTTCACCAAAAGGCAGGGATAATGTTCCCAGCCACCTCCAACACCATCTGCACATTCATTGGCACAGCCTGCCCTGGCACCTGCCCCCTGCTCTGCCTTGATTTCAGACCTCATGTGGCACCTACAAATCCATCCTGCAAACTCAGAAAATCCTTAAAGCTTGGGGCTGCTGCTACTTTCCTTCTCAGTGGCACACAAACTCTCTTAGTGCTTGAAGTCCTGGCACAGGCTAGCCTCCATTTTAAGGACAAATCTCAACAAGACCTGTTCATCATTCACTGACCTTCCAAAACAAGTAATTCGTAAACAGCAGTAAAATTCATGTCTGGTTTGAGCTCCCTTGGGTCCTCCCCAGAGCTACTGACCTCCAATTAATTTGGTGCAGAATTCCAACTCCTCCCCTGCAGCCAGGCTGAACCTGCCAGCTCCTAAGGGTACAGCAGAGGATGCAAAGCACACAGTGCTGCCAGGCAGCCTGGCCAGGTAACAGAACATGCTCAGAAACACTCATAGGTGGTCTGAATGCTTGGTAGTACTCAAGTCCCTGGGCCTGGCACACAGCATGGACACATTAGTCCATTTTACTCAGAGGTTACTCACCCACAGATCCTTGTTGGTCTCTTTTGGGCCTGAAACTTTGATAATTATCTTAATAATCCCTAAAGAAACACTGCTGCTCCTTTCTGAATGGCTCAGGCCTGACAGAGCTGGTACTGACCCCAACCTGCAACCTGACCTCAGCTTGTCCCACCTGCAAGGACAAGCACAGCTCAGCCCAGGTTTCTCCAGACACTTCCAAAATTTAGAAGTGCTCATTTAGATCAGTGTTACAGGGATGGGAGAGGGCAGGAAATACTGTTATTACTGAGTTAGTTGGCAGAGCCCTCCTCCATGGAGAAAAACGAGGATTTGTTATTTAATTAAAAACTGTCAGCCCACCAGGGCATCACCCACGGATTGTTTCTGGCCAACTCACATGACCTGCTTCTACCCATACAGTGGCAGATGACTTCATATTCATCAGTCCTGTCCCTCCAGCTGCTCAGAGAGCTGGATTTAACTCTTTCTCAGGGCTGTGAGATGCTTCTACAGCACAATCACCAATGCAGGCAATGTCAATCTTCTACTCTTCCCACTCACAAAGCCAAGACCGAGAGCCTTGGGCTCTGAAGACAGGTACCATGAAGGACCAGGCTCCTCGAATTCCCATCATTGGTGTGTGACAGGACCTACCTCACCCAGCCTCCTGAGGGGCTGTATGGTGTGTGTGGCTGGGACCAAGTGGGCAATAAATACATCAATGACTTTGTGGAGGTGGAAGAGACCTTTTTAATAAACATGATTCAAATAAAATAAAAAAAAATCCCTCTGAACTGCCACTGTGAGAAGAGTTCGGATTACTAGCACGGATGATGCTGTATGTGCACGATGGAGGGAGAAGGGAAGAAAAGAACAAGCTGTCACCAACTTGATGAGCTTCCTCAGTAAATCAGCATAAACCAGCTCAGCAAAACTCTCCAGATAAAATACTGGTGGAACCATGAGAAACAACTCAAATCAAAACAAAAGAGAAAAATCCCTACATCAGAAGGCTACATTAGAATAACCAGCGAAATACTGAGTGCCGCTGGAGCCGCAGCACAGGCAGGGAGATGGGTCAGATCTGCCAGTTCTTCCTGGGGGCAGGAACAGCCACACAGTGAGGGACTCACTCAGTCCTTGCACAGGCAGTGTGTGTGTGCTACAGGGGTGTTGGTGGCAGAGAGCTCAGGCTATCCAACGAGGTGGTGGTGCAGAGTGGCAGCAGCAGAGGGTGAAGGGCAGCACTCCACGACGGCAGCTCCGTCCCGCTCGGGTGTCAGTGCAAATAATCGTCTACTCTGGCAAAGGAGCAGGAGCCCAGCCCCACGCGAGCCATGAGCCGCAGGCACTCCGAGGCCTGGCCCAGGGCGAGCATCAGCGGGGGCTGCTTTGGCAGGTTCTGAGATTCTGTGGGGGCAAACAAAGAGCTGTTCAGAAGGGATGTTCTGGCTGCTGCTGGCTCACCTGTGCTCAGGCCTCTCTCTGTCCCAGCTGGGCACCAAGCCCAGATCCCTGGCAGAAGGTGCTGGCTCTGGAAGGAAGCTACTCCCAAATACTGCCAGCTCTGTGCTGCTGCTGCTCCACACACCCCATCACCCATGACACATCCCACAGCTCAGCAGGGCCTTTGAAAGAGTGCTGCTGTGGTGGCCAGAGCAACAAAAAGGCAATGAAGCTACTGCTGATGCTGTTTGCCAGAAAACCCATAAAACATGAGATATCAAAGCATGGAGGAATAAGGCAAGGCAGGAGAATCTGGGCCCAGGTGGGAAGCAACTTGTGCAAGGCTGCACAGCAGCCCAAGCCCTGGATGAACTCACTCCCTCATCACCATGTCTCTACAGTGGCATGATTTCTGAGGGAGCCCTCAGCTGAGCTAGACAGGGTGTCTGGTAACCTGTGTGATGAAGCATGTCCAGACATCACATCTCCCTGGTGACTGTCCTCAGCAACTTGTCCATGCTCCTCAAGCACTGGACAAACAGCTGCTGACTGTCAGGGGGACTGTCCTTCCCAAAACATGCAATTTCTGTTCCTCTGCTCAGTCAGAACAAGAGCCCTCATGGGTGTGTCCATCAAGTTGTTCCTTTCCCCAGAAAGTAATGTCTGTATGTCCTTCTGGAACATTCACTGTGAGATGCATGGACCCTATTGGAAATCTGCCTGGGCACAGTGAGCCAGACTGTGCATTCTCTCCGAGAAAATAGGATGATACCAGGGCTGAACTCTGCTAATCCATACAGCTGGAAAAGAGCCCTGGTAAAGTCCACAAAATTATTCAGGTGGGTTCAGAGCATGAAGGGAGAGGGGTGGGAAATCCATCAAAGAGATCTTGGTTTCTTCAGTAAGCAGGAGAGGAAAATCCTGAGGCACATCCTTGGGAGCAGCATTGAGGAAAATGCAAGGAAGGGAGTCAAAATAGGAATGTATCAGAGGATCTGTTCTCTGCAAAATTCCCTCCTACCCTCCTTCCTGCATTACTGCCCTGACAGTCCCCAGCAACAGAAAGAAAGATCAAAGCTAAACACAACTATTTCTGAACTTTCCCTAACACTCACAGGCTTGCCTGCCACAGGACAGCCCTTGAGAGCAGGTATGTGTGGAGGAACACTCCCACAGGAACCAGATCTTACCCAAAATAGCACTATTGAGAGCAGCACACACAGGTTCCCTCTGGATTGGGTCCAGCTGTTGGCCGACGGGGCAGTTCCAAGGGTCTGAGTAAGCTAGCAAGCTAAAGGCATCCTGAGAGAGAACAAAAGGCACAATGAGAGCAGGCAGGGCTGCAGACACACAGGAAAAGCACCAAGTCCAGCTGGGGCACCTCCTGCAATCACCACAGTGACAGGTGCCTACCTCCTGAAAAGAAATGGCCCTTTTCTTCTTGGCAGCAAGGGACCACAGTGGCCCATCAAGATAGAAGGTTAAAGAGGGTGTCCCCTCCACCTGGCAGGGAAGCCAACACAGGAAGGCAGGTAGAGTGTCACCTGCAGAGAAGAAGAGCATGCAGTTGCTCCAGGAAGCCAGGCAAGAGCTGTATTTCTTCTCTCTTGTGCTGAGAACTGGGCGTGGATGCTCTACATTCGTGTTTTGATCTCTGATCCCCATGTAGGTCCCTTCTTGCTCAGCAGGTGCAGAAGTGGGGGTTACCCAGGTGTCTGCAAGGGACACAACCCCAGACCTGGCCCAGAGAACTGCTGCAATGCAGCACAAGGCCTAGGCTTACCTGAAGCATCTTTTTGTGCATGGTGTTCTTCCCATACTCTCTGCAAAGCTGCTCGCTCAGGATCTGCAGCTCCCGTCCAAACTGGATCATTCTCTCTGTGGCAGCGTGGTTCCCTCCACAGAGCTGCCTCTGGGGGCAGCTGTCTTCTAAGGAGAAGCAGTGGAGAAGGAACAATCATCTTGCATTCCCCACCAATGCCCACTGTGTGTCAGGATATCCACAGACTCCCTTCTGGCAGCTGCTTCCTGCCCTAAGTTTATCCCAGTGTAAGCTTTCTGTGATCCCTGCTCTACAACAGCCAGTGGTGGGCTTGTTATAGTGCCCACAGATACAGCAAAGATTTGAGCTCTGTTTAATGCCTGAGGACTACCTAGAAATCCTGATAAAATCCTGGGAGCTTGCAACTCCAATCTGTTACCCTTTCATGTGTGTAACACAGCATATATAACCCAGAAACCCCTGGTCTAACAAATCCTGGACTCAGAAAACTTTCAGTCAGAGATGCCAACACCACCAGCTTCCCAGTATTAGTGGCCACAAGAGCCATTACACATATATCCAATTATAACTGGATGAATCAGTTTCAGAGGTAGTGTAGCTGATTCATCTGCTCCCTCCTGGCTAAAGCACCCACAAACAGGACAGTCATGGTTGACAGCTGTGCTGAGGCCACTCTGCAGCTGGACATCACCAGCCTGGCACAGCCCAGCCCAGCCCAGCTCCCCAGCAGGCACTTCTGACAGGTCTGCTCTGAGCTCAATTTCATGACCAGCACAGAACAAACCTTTGACTCCTATTGCTTTCCCTGCTCCAAAATATCACCAGCACTGCTGTTAAGTCTATGAAAAGCCAGACCTAGTTTTAGTTCCAGGACAGATTAATTTTCCCCATGAAGCAGGCACTTCATACACTGGGTAGGGAAAGCAGCCCAAAGCACATGCTTTTTCCCCACAGTCCAATCACAGTTTTAACTCCTGACATCAGCTCCTATTTCCCCTTACCCCTCCTGCCTCTGAGGACCTACCCATGCTGGACTCATCTGTCTGCAGGATCTCTTCATGTTTGTAGGTGCCATTCATTATCCTGGTGGATGAATTTTCCAGGACTCCATTGGGGTAATGCTCAGCCTCCATTTCCATCTCGCTGTCACTGAGGTGAAGGGAGGGAAGAAAGGTCAGATGTCTAAATTCAGGGAAGAAATTAACAGCTTATGAGCCAAACAGTGCCCAGCAATGGCCAGCACACCAGAAAAGATGCCAGTTGGACAACAGGGAGGCAGATGGTCCAAGTCAGTGCAGCAAAAATTGTTGCAGGCTTCTGAAGACAATTTATGAAACAAGATTTCTGTTCCCTAAGTGCCTGTCATAATTCCAGGTGCAGAATATTTTGCATTTTCCCTTCAGGAAGTGCTGATCCTTGGGAAAGTAAACAGCAGTCAGGTAGCAGATAACACACTCAGAGACTGCACAGGAGGGAAAACTTGGCTATGATACATCCTCACTCCTTGCAAACAGTGCACTAATGAACACTTAAATGTCCAAGATAGCAGGATGACTGATACTGCTGATTAACTATGATTAATTGAAATTATGAGAAGATCTTATCAGAACTTGGGCTCTACATATTTTTTAAAAAATAATGACAAATCCAGCATCATTAAATGATTCTGGCATATTGAGTCTGAACAAGTGTTTCTCACTCAGTTACATGCTAGGTGGCCCTCCAGAGGTCACAACTGAGCCTACGAACTGCCCTGCAAGCTGTGCTCAGCACAGCACTTGAAGAATGAGTACCAGCTGCAATTAGCAAGGGATTATTTTAATCACAGTGACACCCTCTGCTCCACTGAGGCCTCAAACAGCCCTGCAACAGCAGTGTGGAGAGTGAGCCCAAAGGAAGCTCAGTTTTCACCACAGCTCACTCTGCTCCACACTCCAGAAAAGGCAGCAGTGACTGCACTGAACTGCTGCCTCACCTCTGGCTTCTTGCACAAGGGAGACTCAGTCTGACCTGCTGTCACAGCATGAAACAAATTACTGCTGGCTCAGAGGCTCACCTGGAAGGAACAGGGCAACAGGCAGCCCAAGGAAATTACACAATGCAATGCACCAAGCCAGTAGTAGCCTGAGCTGCTGCCTCACCCAGTAAAGGGCAGGAAGGCTGCTCAGCAGGAACAAGTGCCTGGCTGTGGCAGCAGAAACACCACCAGGCTGACTGGGAAAGCTTCTGGGAAAACTATCACACTGTGATCCAAAGGCATCAGTGTAAAGGGACAGCTTGGTGCCTGAAACAAAAGCATCATAATATTCCTTATGAGATGAACCTCCAAGCCTGAACCACAGCAGGGGAGCCAGAACTGGTTTGTGTCTGCTGGGCACAGCAGTGACCTTGTAGATAACCTGTATTGTTCAAAAGGGCAGGACAGATGCCCTTCTGGCTCCTTAGAAAGCAGACTGAGACTTTTCCCACCATCCCACTCCCCCTGAGGTGTCTCCAGAGGAAAAACAATACCTGGTTTCTTGATTACTCGTACTACTGTGCTGCTGAGATTTGGTAGAATCTGTAGAATTGGACTCAGAGTAGTTCACAGATGAAGGGGAAGAGGAGGAAGAAGATGAAGATGATGAACTCAGTGTTGGGTATTTACTGTGACTCTGTTTGCTTTTTGTGGACATGACTCCATTGCTACAGGTTGGACTATCTGCTCCTGAAAGCCAAGAAGAAAGAAAAATGAGACCAGACTGACAATGTCATTCTGTTGTGAAGCCAACAATTTAGCAAGACAGCAGGCCCCAAAGAAAGAAAGCAAAATAAGACTGCAGATCATCTTCTTAAATTCAGTGGGGTTTAGACAAATGAATATGAAAGGAACCTCACTGCTCACCAGCAACATCTGAGCTTCATGAAGTTCTAAAAATGGGCTGTAAATTAGAGACTGGCAGAAACAGTTCACAAGTACAGAAATTATTGTTGAAAGCAGAACTGCCCAGGCTTTCCACAACCTATCTACAGTTAGGGATGTACGTGATTCACAGAACACTCAGCAAATAATAGCAACCCTATTAATGAGCACAAGCTAACCTTCCTTGTTCAGGAGAACAGAAACCACTGAGAGTCAGGCTTGAAATTTCACCTGCTCCTCCACAAAAGGTGCTTATCAAGCTGCAGAACACACTGACACAAGACACAAATGTTTATTCATTACCACAGGTTTTATATGGATTCAGAATTGACAGTGACTAAAATATTTTGGAAAAACCTCATTATGGGCTTGTCTTCTTCATATATTCTTCCCTTGGCAGCCAATAATGACTGCAGGACCTTGGCTAAATGCTGTGACCCGGCATGGCTGTTCTCCAGAAGGGATGGTGATATATCCAAGTGGATCAGCTGATCCCACAACTGTGTTTATAGCAGGGGATATATTTTTATTTTCTATCACAGCAACACAAAGATTCAAATGGGCTGTTTTGTGTGTGTTTTAAGACAAAGACAGAATAACCTCTACACAACAGTTCTGCTTCATCTCTGAAATATGCTCTGATGAAATTACCAGTCTTTTGAAAGAACAAGGTCTGACAGAGAACTGTGGAAGGTGATGCCCATTTGTAGAGATAAATATATATAAATGCTGCCTTGCACTGCAGTTGCAGATGTAGACATGGGTACTACCAAGAGCTTTTATGGCCTGATGGGATCATTCTGCCTATCTAGTCAAAGAAATGCACCCAGAGCTTCTCACAACACAGCAGAGGAAAACAAAGATACTGGCTTGAAAAGGTGAGTGACAGCTTGGAAGTATTCAAGTAATTGTGTTTTCCTTAAATATTTGCCTGTCCACAGTTTGTCACATGCAGCAGTGGGAATACCAACCCAAAACACACTCAGATGGCTGTGAGCAGCTCACAGCTCAGTGAAGCAGCTCAGCCTGTTTCCAAGGGCTCTGCAGGTCATTTTTCTCGGCTCACTCCATCTCCAAAGCTGCAGTCAGTAATTACCTAGGGAAGATATCTCAGGTGTCCTCATTTATCTTGTTCTTTCCACTTCAAAACCTAAAGTTTAATTTCCCAGACTCTGAAGAGCTGATGCTCCAGAGATGTGTTTTATTGGAACAGAACTGTTCCCTTCTCACATGTTTAGAGCTTGCAAGGTAAAGTCCATGGGGTAGAGAGAAGCTTTTGTGCAATGCATCCCACTGACCTTTTGCTCCATTGGCAAAGCAGCTTCTGCTCAGTTCTTTCTGGAAAGCAATTATTTTGCAGACTCCAAGGTACAGAAAACAGGCTTTGCTTTCCAGACCTCCTCTCAGTGAAACACTGAGTCACAGGTGGCTGCAGAAGAAGACTGCCTTCAAAAGCTTCTTTATTCTGAAATAAACCTGCTCTGCAGACAATTGTGGAAAATAACTAATGCAAAACCAATTCTGTGACAGCGTAGAGACACCCATGGTAAAAATACATCCCCTCAGCCAGGGAAGGAAAGGAAAGGAATATTTCAGAGAGTAATGCGTGGAAAGCAGCATGTAATGTTAGACACCACCACATCCACCTTTGTCATCTGGAGACACAGGACACACTTACCAGTACTGTGAACGTGTGAGTTGCTTGATCCATGCCTAGGACTTAAGCTGGGGGACCCGGGGTAGCTGTCCTGGGACCTGGGGCTGCGGGCGCTGAAGCACCGCACTTCGCTGTCGGTGCCATTCACCATCTCCACAAACTGCCGGCACCTGCATTCATGGGAGGCAAGAGGGACAAAGGGGGCGTGACAGCCAGCATGCTCTGCACTTGGATCCCACCTGGGGAAGTCCTAGAAACTTCCTAAAAGACATTTCAGACTCCTGATGTCTTTGTATTGTGAGTGCTCTGATGATGCTACAGAGGAAGTTCAGAAACTTCATCTTTGATGCTAATGGATGTTGAGACATTCCCAAAAAAGCAAGTTTAATTCTACCATGCTAAGAAAAAATTGCTCCTTTGCAGCTTTCACCTCCAGCGCTTCTGCAGGTACTCCAAAATTCATTTGTGGAGAGTTTTTTTCAGGGAGAAGGTACTGAATCTGTCAAATATCATCATTCCTTCACTACTCCATCAACCTAAAAATACTGGTGGCCAATGGAAAATAGAGAAGGAAGAGTAAAAAATGCAATACCCACAGTGACAGTGAAGACAGCTCCTCATTTAGTTTTACTGGGAATTGTCCTCATATGTCTCAGAAGTCTGGGGAGAGCCACTCTACTGCTGGGAGAACTGGGACACTTTTTCCTTTAATCTCTACCCCAGACAGCCTTTTCCATACATCTGCCTTTCTAGGAACCTTCACAGTGACTGAGACTGCTCCAGCACTGCAAGATCTCCGTAAGATCAGTAAA
Organism: Buphagus erythrorhynchus; assembly: GCA_013400855.1. Taxonomy (NCBI): domain Eukaryota; kingdom Metazoa; phylum Chordata; class Aves; order Passeriformes; family Sturnidae; genus Buphagus; species Buphagus erythrorhynchus. The sequence goes on along the minus strand of VZTT01074363.1, from coordinate 69,195 downwards.
GAAACTCCTTTGAAGGAATTTCTGGCAGTCACCAGAATTAAAATTCACCCACCTATGCCTGACCTCATGAGGCAAAGCCATACTGGGTCTGAGCAGCAACAAAAAGCCTACATCTACAGTACTACAAGCATTGTGCAAAGGACTCTCAAAAGGAGCTTAAACAGTCTGAATTCAGATCAAGGTGTGCAGCCAGACTGGAAGTTTGGACAGGTTCTTCTGCCCTCCTTCATTTACATATTTCAGCATTAGTGAGCATAAAGCTTTTCATACTTACTTTAACATGAAGAGCAGGTTAGGGTTATGTTCTAGGAGGCCAGGATAGAGCTGCTGGGTGGCTTCTATAGCCTCTCCCACTCTGCCTGCTAATACTAGCTTCTGTATTCCTGAAAGCAAAAGGAGACCTAGTGACACACAGGACCAGCCCACAGGAACAGCCAAAAGAGCTGTCTCATCCATTCCACCCAGCTCCCCACTACCACCTTCACAAGGCCTTGGGAGAACTGGAGACCATATTTGGTTTATTATGGATTAGGGTGAGGAAAACCCTAAGGATCTTTTAGGAGCAAAAAAACATCAAGAGTAGAAGGATCTGAAGGATTAAGTAGGTGGGCTAGGGTGCTCTGAGACTTCAGTCCTTTAGTCACAGAGCTCTGCAGCAATGGAAACAAAAGCAGGACATGCCAGCTGGATGGAAACAAAGAGGCTGCTGGGGAAGTGACAATTTCAGAGGGCAACTTCCTAGGTCACCCTCATATTACATTCTCTGTCTGGTTCAAGCTTGGAAGCAAACATATGGCTCACTATGAGATAAATGGAGTATTCTTAGAGGGTCTGTGGTCTTAAACCACAGCACAGTACTGCTTCCACAACATTCCTACCACTAAGCAGAAGTAATGACATCAACAAAGCCATGTTCCTGCAACTCCACCTCAATGTATTCCCAGAGAAGTACCAGCTATTGACTACACTTCTCAGGAACAGCTCAATGACTTGAACACTTCTAGGAGGAGCAAAGACACAAGGCAGAAGACACTTATCATGTTGGGCATTCATGTCCCATGTATGTTCCTTCAGCAGGTCAGAAGACACAAGTGAAAGACTCAACCTGAGATCCCTGAAAGCTCAGAGAAGCTGCTGATCTACAGTGATTCATATTTCTTTTTTTTAAGTGTACTTACAGATAAAAATTAAATGTACTTAAAACTAAAACTGCATTTTTTTTCCAGGACTCCTTATAAACAGCAGAGGGAAGGTTTGGAATGGCCCATGAGGTGTTTTGCAAGCTGAGCATTTGATAACAAAAGGCTTTCTCAAAGCGTTGGAGCAGTTGGAAGCCCAGCCTGGTAAATCTTCATTAACAATCCCAGTAACAAACTGCAACGACTTGTCTCCCACTTCTCAGTGTCTATCTGGTTGTTATTGTAGTTGAAATCTGGAACCAAAGCCGTGGCTCTCACACCAACACAAGAGCTTTCATTTTACTCTCTTGCACGTCCATTTTCTCGTCTCGCTGCTTTTGACAGCTCTGCTTTGCCTTGTTTGGCAACTCTCACAGATGTCATTCCCTTTTATATTTCCCCCTCTTTTTGTTTTCCCATCTGTGTTTTCTTCACACCTTTTATTCCAGCCCCAACTTCAGGGCTCTGTATTCCTTCCCTCCATCTGCCTTGTCACCTGTCCTCAGATAAATGAGCCTGCACCATCTTGCGTGCTGCCCGCCAGGCTCTGCCAGTGAAACCCACACCACTGGGAACACTGGCTGGGGTCAGGGTTGGACAATGCATGACCTGGAAAGCACAAACAGGCAGCAACTGCAAGTTATTTAAGAGCAGAGTCCCCAGATGAACCCGAATGCTGGCTAAGCACATGCAATGTATGGAGAGCAAGTCACAAAAGGGCACAATGCTCTGATACGTAACAGTCACACGAGAAACAGTTCACAAAGGGAAGGGAAATGTACAGGGATGTGGCCTGTATTCAGTAGCCAGGAGAATGCAGAAAACACACCAATGTTCTGCCACTCTGCAGGCTGAGCCTGTGAATAGAAAAGCTAAAAAAAAGGAACAGCAGGAGAAAGCTGCAAGCCTTATTCTGCAGGACCAAAAGCACTGACAGCCCTGCCAACTGAGAGATGAGCCACTCGGGAGCAAACAGCAGCAACCAAAAAAGACACAGAATACAAATTCTTCACCCAGTGTGAGCTTAACACATTGGCTGTGAATCTGAAAACCCCTCAGCATGTAAAAGTTACCTGAAATTACAATGGGCAGAGGGACTGGAAGAGTCCTTAACTCAGAGCTGCAGTGGAACTAAATGGATGTGTCCGAGTCCCTGTGCCCAGGCTAATGGAACTGCCCCTGCTGCAACAGCCTGCAGTGAAGAGCTCAAATCCAAAGGCATCTCTGGTGCACAATGATCTCTGCTCAGGTAAAGGCCAAGCAGAGCAGACAGGGACAGGAAGGAACAGGGCAGTTCTCCAGGCAAAGATGGCAGAGGATGGAGAGCGAGCAGGGATGATGGGAAAAGTGCTCCTAGCAGGGGTTGCAGAGCTCTGCTCCTTGGTCAGCAGTGTGCTGTGCACAGCTCTGCACTCTCATGGAATAACTTCCACAGCACTCACTCCTCTGCAGAGTCCCACAGGGAACACTCTTGAGGAATGAAACCCGAGAGACTTACTTTGTCTGTTCTTTATTGAGGTCTGTTCTTCCTGGATTGTGGTGTCTGTGACTCTGGCAAAGGCAGTTGCTGTTGAACAGTAGCCATGGTGAACCAAATATGACGAAACCATACTAGAAAAAAAGAAAATACAAAGAGATGATGAGGAACCAGTAAAGCAGAGTCATCATACTGGAGAAAAAAGAAATCAACACAACAGAAGTTGCAATTTCAGTGAGAAACTCAGCTTGCTTAGGACATAACCAAGGTTCTTCTTCTGGGTCTAAACTGTGTGTATTTACAAGACAAGCACCTTGTCCTCTGCAAACAGGAAGGAGGCTCTAAATTCACTTTAGAGTGAAAAAAAACTTAAAATATTAAGAACCTCAATGCATATAGAGTATTTATTTATGACTGTTGTCCAAGGGTCACTTGAAAGGGCTCAATACTGTGTAACTGCCAGTGACATCCTATATAGACATAAATCTGAACCTCAGAGAGGTTCATGGCTTTCAAGTAGATCTAAAAAAAAGGAAGAAAAGGTTCTGGTCCTGAATTTCTTCCACCACTTATTTGCCAGCAATTATATCTTTGGTAGTTCAATCTCCTTATGAATTCTGCATGTTCACAGATACTTTAATCTGGTGACTGTCAGCATTGATTTCAAAAATGTTAACACACTTCAAAGGTGTATTTTCAAAAAATCTTGGGGAGGGAGGAGTATGACTATCAGAAGCAAACACAGCAAAACCATCTTCCTGAACAAACCATTTCTAATGTACTTGTGCCTTCCCAGGACACAGTGACTCAATGTTAATGCTCACTGGATTTTAACAACATCTAAAAAGCCAGCATCAGGATTTCAAAGCTTCTCACGATGAATCTCAAAACAAGCTTCTCATGATGAAGCTGGCATTGATCTGATCGAGTCACAGCTCACAGCACACTCTCAACTTGGCTACTTTCAGTATAAGAAAGAAGTATTTTATAAGTCAGCAATCATTTTTAGGCATAACATTGTACATTGCAGGTGTGTAATTTTAAGAAGTTGTTTTAAATACAAGTGCTTCTACCCAAGAGCTCTATAGGAGGAACTCCAGAGTGGTGACCCTGACAACCCCACTGTGCACATCAGAAGAAAAAATTCTGGAGAGCACAAGGAACAAATACAGGGATAAACTGGTCCCACTGCAGCAGAACCAACGGCTCTTGTTAAGGGAGGTCCTGGCTCTCTAATTTGGTCCCATTTTGGAAGGCAAATAACAGCATCAATAACACTCCTGACCTTTGACAAGTCCTGCCAACTGTTCTCATCAAGTTCCACTCAATCCTTTTTGCAATGAGAAGTGCTTTTAGTATTCACAAATTTATAAAATGTCATAGTTGTGCTTTCAGTTAGGTTTGGAAGCCTTTGGTGTAAATTATTTCTTGCTCTTTCATTTCTGAATTCAGCTGACTTACATACTGGCTTTTCTCCTATATTAAGAGTTCTTATGGTGTCTTCTCCCCCCTCCTGCAGTGCATCACCCCAAAATTACGTTCTTCCATTCCTACAAGCTCTCATGCAATCTTTGCCTGAAAACTTCTCCCATATCTTTTACATTTGAAACAGCAGCAATCTACACAGGAAAGACTCTTAAACAACAGAACAATTGGAGGGTAGGAGAGAGCACAAATTAGCACTTAAGAAGTACTTAAAGCCTAACAAAAGGGAAGAAGCTGAACACCAAGGCAGTGACTTACTTCTGCAGCATGGCTTGCCACTCTCCCAGCCTGTCTCCTATGGGAAACCTTTTAATGGTGCTCTGGATCTTCGCCCTCCACTCCCTCATGTAGTCCTCGATGTCAAACACAAAGGGCTGCTGCCCAAAGTTGGCATCCACGATCTCTCCTGGAGTCTGGAGACCCACTGTAGGGTAGAGGTTTGACTGGGAAGGAAGAAAAATAAACCTGTATTAAACACAGCTTTCTCCTTCTGGTTCCAGTTATGTGGTTTGGTAAAAAAAAAGCTGCTCTTTACAATGAAATAAATATAATGGAATTGGAAGAGACGACAGCCCTTTGGGTATTTCTCCAGGAATCTTGTGACTTATTGTGCATTTATGAAAAGTGATTGCATCAAACCAGAACAAAGGGTTCAATCCCCCAGCAGCCTGTGATCGAGGTCATAACTGTCTGTGGATGGCCACTTCTGGCATAGTTTTCTGCAATTTCCACCAAGCTCCAAGAGCCAGCAGATAATATAACAACAACAACAGCAATAATAACAGCAATATATAATAATAGTAATTAAATATATAACAATAACAATAACAATAAAAATAAAAATAAACAATGAGAGGTGCGTTATCTCAATCAATGTATTCCCTCCTGTTTCAACTCTCTTTTACTCCCTGGAAATTGTTATCTCAAAGATTGTACATCTCTGATGAAAAGGGAAGAGACAGTAGTAGAGCTCTGAGGTTAGGTCTTTGATGATCCCAAGACATTCACACAAGAAATTGCACTACTGATAGATGAATTTAATTTTAAGAATAAGTCTATGGATCCAAATGGAAGCTTTGACCCATCACCAGAACATGAAGAAAATAAAAAAGTTACCACCATGAAAGTTTCTCTAAAATTCAGTCAATAATTCAGCTTTTAAGGATGATCTAATTGAAAATAGGTGTTCAAAGTCTATCAGAAGTTCTCTGAATTCATGCTGTTTGAAGAATAAGCTTATGGATATAAATGGAAACCCTGAGCCCACTTAAATGTTGGGAAAAGAGAAACAGCATTAGTAAAGGTACAGGGGTGCCTTGTTCTCATCACTCTCATCACATTTTTCAAGAGCACGTTCCATTCACTGTCAAGGGAATGTGCAGCACAAATTACTTTTCTGTTTGCAAAACAGACACAAACTGCACTAATTCTCTGCTTCACAGCATGTGCTGAGAGTCTGCAGGGTGGGGCCACTCAGGAACAGTCTGATTCTGGGTTTTTCCCACTTTGCTCTAAAACAGTGGAGCCAGAAACTGGACGCTGGGCAAGGCACAGGGACACATGGATGGAATGGAAGTCTGGAAGTGCCTGGCTGCAGTGCTTTGCTCAGGGCTGAACCCATATCAGGTATCAGGACAGCAGAGGGGCAGACCTCTCTCCTTAAGTCCAGTCAGAAACCAAGGATGACCCTCTCCTCCTCTATAGCAAGAGACATGGGCTTTCCTACAATTATCTGGAAATTTTCTTCAACTTATCCTTTTCTATTGCAGAGATGGGGATGGTTTAGGCCTGCAATGGGTTCCAAGAGGGACTGCAGCATCTCTGTTCTCATTTTCAAAACTGAACTGGGTAAGAACCTGACCAACCTCCTCTACCTTTAAAATCATCAAACCTCAAAAAACAAAGGAAAGAAATGAATCTATAAATACAGGCTGGAAATTGAAAAGAGATCAGGATGACTGCATTACTGGTGATTCACCACACCACCTCCTTTCCTGTTCCCACACCAAGGAAGTCTCTAGGTCAGAGATGTGCAAGTAAATACAGCATGATAATGGAAGAGCTACCAGAGGAAAATGCTGTAATTACATTTAGTCCCTCCATTCTTTCAAAACTGGCTGACATGGAAATATCACTAATGAGGGATCAGATATTTTCCACAGTCCATACTTCAGACGTTTTATTCTCTTCTCAGTATCTTAAACCCAAGGGCTCTCAAAGCCAGGAATAAGACGCCCAAAATACTTGGAAATTGGAAGCAAACCCACCTCAATTTACAAGATGCCATGTATTTTTCAATCACTTTTGGCTATGTTCATCTTTGAGCAGAAGCTGCCTACCCTCTACATCTCTCAAATCAGCTTTGAGGTAAAATTCCATTTTTCACAGAGGGATGTGTCCTCTCTGTTCAGCAGCTGTTGGGAACTACAGTTCCAACTCCAGCACCCTGCCAGATACAGGCAGACACAATCCCAGAGCCCACTGACCCAGGAGATGCTTTTCCTGCCAAGTTCATCAGGAACACCTTCCTGTGACATTTGGCCCACCTCTTGCCCTGATGTTGGTTGCCAGTTGCTCATAACCCCCTTGTTCATCTTGACCTGGTTTTTAACCCCCTTGTTCCCTCGTACTCCTACAATCCCACCCTGGGTTCTTCTGTTTTTTCTAATCTCCTATTATTCCTTCAAACTTCCAGGCAGGATAGACCTGATCCAGACTTGTGTAACTAAGAGCTGGGTCTGAGCACTGACTTTATTTGGAAAAAAAAAAAAAAAAAAGAGAGAAAGGAAACTCCCAAATTCCCTCTTTCCCTCTGTGGGAATTCACTCCTATTTCAAGCAGTTATTTTGGTTTTAACTTCAGCCTGTGCTAAGCCAAAATGTGTTTTTTCCTATCACTGTATTTTTCTACAAATGAAAACACCCTTTAGAGGAAACTGAAACAAGCCAAAGCAAGTACATTTCAACATGTGTGTCTCTGGTTTTCAAATTAAAGTATCCATTTCAATTTCCTAATATTGTGAATTTTGCAAAATATTGCCTTCACCATTTGCCTCTGAAAGGGGAACTTTGGAACAAGCATTTAATGGAAATTATTTCAACTCTGGCAAAGTTTTGAAGGGTCAATTTAATTCCTTGTGTAATCTCACTGATATGCCAACCCTAAAATTTAAGCTTAAAAAGTGTAGAAGTAATGGGGGCTTACTGTCCAAACTTCTCACTGATGTGTGTTACCAGTCAGCTTCAACACCCCTTAGGCTGCAATGCAAGGAAAACCTCTCCCTTAAAGCCCTCCTGGAGGGGTGAGTAATGAGGAATGGATCAGAGCCAAAAAAATCCATGTGGAGCTGCTCAAACCAGAGCACTTCAAGGGTCACTCAGGTAAGTTTGCTGTTCCCACTCCTGTTTGCAGTTAAATTTTCAGGACTGCAGTTTTAGCAGGTGAAGAGCACAGACCACATTCCATCTCTTTCCTGTAATGAATACTTTCTCTTCTTTACCTTATAATCACTGGATGTTGTGTTTGAGCCTGGATCAGAGAATGAAAAAAATCACCTGCAAGTGATCAACTTCATATTACCTACTGCCTCAAGAATTCTACAATCTCTGACAATATTCATGATATTTAAACCAAATTCTTTCTTGGGTTTGGCATCCCCTTCTTTAGGAAAGGTGGTAACCTAAACTGTTTGGAACAACCAATAATCCATGGACCAAGGCAACAAAAAGAGCACATGGAATACACTGGTACCTGCAAGGGTGAAGGAAGAAGGCAGTAATCCAAGGGAAGGATATTGGAAAAGAGAATGCTGAAGTCAGGTGCAGGCATCCTTAGGATGAAGCTGCCAGCAGAGCAGCAGAGCAATTTAGCACATGCAGAGGGATGTCCTAGATCCACTTGGAGGCAGAAGTCTCCTTGCTCCCATCCACAGTTAAGGGGTGAAAGGACCCCATCAAGCTTCTCTCCTCCTCTTTTTATAGAGGAATTATCTCATGAAGGGTAATTCTCAATAGTAGGAGGCCTACAGGCCATCAGCTGTTCTCCTTCCTGGCCCAGAAAAACAGTGTTATGGATTAGCTGCTGCTGTAAGAGCCAGAAGTGAATTTCCCCAGAAAACAGCTCAGCAGACTGGCTGGTAAAGGCACAGAGACCATTTAAACACTGTTTAACCACTGGAGACTCCACCACGAGGCATCTGCCCAAACCTACCCTGGCCAGATCTTCTCCCAGTTTCACACTAAAACATCTCCTCTGCACAAGACACACAAACAAGCCTGAGATCCTGTGAGGATGATCTGACCAGATCAAGAAACAGCAGGACAGGGCAATGCCAGGGGCTTAGGAGAGTTTTGAGCTCAGTCTCACTGGGACTGCAACACCTCAGTGCAGCAAACACCCTTCTGTCAGCTCTGCTTCCCCAGCTGCTCATCCCCTGTGCCTGACAGAGACTCAGCACAGAGCTGAACAGCTTAACATGAGCATTAAATGTCTGTATCAGCTCACTGTGCACTCCAGGATCAACAGGATGCAAGTTAAGCTAAGCAGGACAGGGAATTTCAAGCTGCCAAATCTGTGCTGTGAAGCTCCATGCCAACACTTGAGCTGTAAATGACAGAGCAGTGGTACATGTGCTGGACAGCTATTTTTGATTGACAGGAGCCTAAAAAGCCATTCTCCATCTCAACACAGAGACTGCTCCTGCTGCAGAAGGGGAAGTAGTCTAGCCAAATGAGAAGATAAAGTGGTGAAAAATTCAGAAGGAATATGGTAAATCTGTGACTACTAATGCAATCTATATCCACAGGGAAAACAAACAGCACCAAAAACTAAGGGGCACATCAGAGAAGCATCTTCTTGCTGTGGATGCAAGGTTATCACAATACCTCACTCCAAAAGGTTAATCTTCATGGAAAGACAAACTATTCTTGTACTTTAATAAACTGTACTTGGACCAAGTAAATGAACTGCTGTGAAACAACTCACATAAGGAGGTTCTGGTTTAGAACACACTGCAATGTAACCAAGTTCAAAGACCCTAGGACAAGAAAAACAAAAAACACAGCCTGTATTGACACCTGATGTGAAAAGGCCAATCAAAAAACTGCAATTTAAGTGCAGGCCATAGCTGGAATATGGGAGAAATCTGTAAAGCCCTAAATCCCATTGGGAAGGTGAACAGGGAGTGCTAGGCATTATTTCTCACAATACAAAAATTAGAGGAACAAGATAAATTTTTTGACAGGAAGTACAGAACAAAGCAAAGCAACCTTTCCTCCACACAACAGGGAAGTCAGCCAAGAAAATGGACCACTTTGGAGGCCTAAAAAACTTATCAAAACAAAGAAATTTGTCAGAGGAAATTCATTTGGGGTTATTAAGCACAGAGACAGGAGTGCAACCTAAGGGACAAGAAGTCCTGTGTATGAGAGATGGATGCAGTGGATGTGTTGGTGTATGCCTGACCTGGTTTTACCTTTTTTCACTGAACACATCCTCCTTGTCCAGGAACACCTGGGTGTAGAAAAGAGGGAACATTTTCTTGTGTGTGACCCTGTGTGCTTTTGTGAGACCTGACTAGACATCAGTGTAACTATGCACACGTACTCCTCCTCAGAGTCCAAGCTGCATTTGGAAGACAATGACCTGTAATAAAGTTTGCATCCTTGCTTTAATTCCAGGAGAAAGAACAACATATTCTTAGAGGTGGTGAGGGATGAGAGGAGGCATGTGAGTAGCCCACAGACCCAGTCACAGGATTACAAAGTTTCAGAAAAAGGAGCATTCACATCATTCAGTAGTCTGTGTTACCATGTTTTTTCCAACAGGGCATCAAACAGAAAAAAAAAAAAATCACACCCCCACACTCTTCCCCCTCCCTTCTGTTTGCATTCTTAGTTAAAATACTGAAAATAGGTGTACTTACAGGGAGGTCTGTAAAGGCTATACCTGTGGGGGGAAAAATATTAGAATTAAAAAGACAAAGGATTTTTTCCCTGCTTGCCTAGATCCTTAACATGCTACACAACATTACTGCATTTCAAATCTCAGCTCTGACCCTGCGTTTCACTACCTCATGTATTTAGAAGTAACTTCCCTCCCCAATTCCCTCCTCTGCAAGGTTCTGCATCTGGAGAAAAGTTCAGGAAAAAGCCTAAATGTTTTCAGCATCTCTCCCAAAAATGTGATTTTCTAAAAGCAACTCCTTTTTCCTTTGCTTCTTCCTCTGTTACTAGGAAGGAGTTAGTTTTCAAGACTCACTTTGGTGTTAGAAACAGAGTTTTAGTATAAAATTGCTTTGGTTTAGGCTGTAACTGGTTCTTCTTATCAGGCAGAGAAACAGGAATGAATATTCAGCACTTGGCATTACAGCTGGGGAACAGCCCTGTAACAGGACCAAGCTGCAGCCAGAAGCACCTGAGAAACACTGTGCAAAGAACAGCCTCATCCTCAACTCTGCTGGTACAGTTTCAAATAGAAAAGATGGAAAAAAATGTATGGTTTCCCTTTTTATTTACATCTGGCATATCAGAAAAGAGGTATTTAAGCCGAGGCAGCCATTGCTTGGGATGGCTAACAGAGTTTTGGCTAGAGACAACACTCACCACAGCCAGGCCACCCCAGGCACTGCTCTGCATCTGATTCAGATGCCAGCTACTGCTCCAAAGGATGGAGCCTCTCCTCCCTCTCCTGCCATGAGTGGGAGCAGCAGCACAGGGAGATGGATCAGCCAGACCCCACAGGCTTTGGGTCACCCTCACCAACAGCACAGGGGACACTGCTGCCATCACCTCATCAGGCTGAGCTAAATTCAGACTTCCAGCTAACATTCCAGGAGTCAGTCTGGAAGCTGCTTTCCCCATGTGTGCTCCCAAGAATGCTTTCTTGTCCCCAGCAGAGGAAGGCTGGTACCCACACCAGTACACCCAGTTCTCACACACGTCCCACCTCTCCTCCTTCCCTTCTGCCTGGCACTGAAGGCACTGCAGAAGCAGGAGAACACCACCCTCTGTTTTTAATTTTAGGACTATTTTAACCTAGAGCAGCAATGTAACGTTACCAGATCAGTCTGAAATGGTAATTTAAACCAATTTTACGAGTCAAGATAGGAAACAAGTAATTTCCATTCAAAACCGCACAGATCTAAATCAAATGCTCGGAAAGAAACACTGAATATTTTACCAAATAAACAGCCCATAAAGTTAAATTAACATCATGGCATATAGTCAATATGGTTTAATGAACATCCTGGCAGTTGGGACCTTGTTTACTGAGCACCCTCTCTACAACCCAACCAAAGACTGTGCACACAGGTGATGTTGAACAGGTGGCAGAGGAAAACATTCAGTAAGCATTTCTCTCACCTTGTCACTTTGCCCAGATCTTGTTCCTCACTCAAACCTTTTTTTCACTTTGCAGTTATTTTGCTCAGCTGGATGGAAAGGTGGATAGAAGCTGGTTCCTACCCTTATGCCAGAATGAAGCCAATCTCCTTGAGCCTGCTGTCCACTGGAGCCTTCCTCTGCCCCCAGCACCTCTCAGAGCCAAAGGTGGCCAGGCTTGTGCAGCTGTGTGGCTGGAAGCTGCTTCCAGCACCTGGACAAGCACATGGCTTTTGAATGGACTACAAGGTGGGTGGAAAATTGGCTGAACTGTCAGGATGGAAGAGTTGTGATCAGCAGCTTGAAGTCCAAGAGTTGTCCCTCAGGGATCAATAGCAGGGCCAATACAGTTTCATGTCTTCACTAATGACCTGGACAATGGGATGAATTGTGCTCCCAGCAGGCTCACAGGTACCACCAAACAGCAGAGTGGACAACAGGTTGGAGGGAACAGTGCTACAGCTGGAGAAATGACCCAGCACAAACCTCCCAAAGCTCAACAAAAGCAGCCTAAGAGCCCTGCCACCAAGTTGTGATACTCCCAGAAAACAGGACAGGATGAGGCTGACTGGAGAGAAAGCAGATCTGCAGAAAAGATTCAGGGTCCTGCTGGGAAACAAGCAGAGCAGGAGCCAGAGGTGGGTCCTTGCAGCAAAGGAGATCAACCCCATCCTGAGTTGTATCAGTGAGAGTGTAGGATCAAGGATGGGATTTCTCCCTTCTTTTCCAACACTTGTTAGTCTCCACTCTGGTCATGATGTTCACTTTAGGGCTCCCCAGTACAGGAACAGTGAGACTGCAGTGAGTCCAGCAGAGGCCAGCAAGACAAAGACAGACCAAGACAAAAGTCTCTGTTCACTCTTAAAAACATCAGGGCAGACACTAATTGCTGCCTACAACTGTCACATAGGAAGGTATAAAAAAGGCTTTCCTCACAGATGCATGGTGCAGGAGACAGGAGGCAATAGAGACAAGCTGCAACATGGAAAATTCTAATTAGAAAAATTCAGTATGAATTTTGGTCAAACACTGAATCAGGACCAGAAAAGCCCCCAGAGTGATCTCCATTCTTGGAGACAGTAAAACTTGACGAGTTTCTCAGTCATATGATCTAGTTTGGGCCTGCTTTCAGCAGGGTGTTGGATGCTTGACCTCCAGAGATCTCTCCCAGAGAAAATAATTCTATGATTCTATAAATAAACTTATTATATTGCCTTTACAATGAGACAAATGTATGTTTTCCACATTCTGTTACATAACTCAGACTAATAAAATGCTTTATGCAGACAACACTTGGTCTGTTGCACAGACATGTCTGCTTAGAGTTTCTGCATCTGCACTGCTACACACCTGCATCCAGGAAAGCCAACAGCAGAAAGTGAATTAATCACAGCTTGAATGTTAAACTGTTTTCTTTCTCTGCAGCCCCTCCAAAGCCTGGATCCAGTTTAAAAACACAACCTCCTTAAAGACTTAGCCTGGATAAATCAAGAGGTCAGGAAGCAAGAGCAAGTGTGTGAAGGGCCTCCCTTCTAAGTCCATGAAGTTAATGTGGTCATCAAGGCAGTGATATAAAGACATTAAATGAAGGTTCAGTGCTAGGGCACAATGTGATTGACATCTTCACCTGCCAACCAAACACAGGACTCCCACTTTCCATGACTGAAGTGCACTTACATGTGACCCCATGCACTGTGGACCTTCCAGCCCATCTCACCCAGCAACAATCATCCTGTCTGCCTCACAACTGGCCACTTATAGAATTCAATTTGCACAAGACAACATACATTTGGGTGATCAGCCACAGCACCCCACTGCCTGCACAGCACAGCAGGGTACTGCTCCAGCATCTGTTTAGGCAACTGTGATGCAGAGAATCCTTAAGCAGTGCTGGTGGATTGCAACAAACACAACACATTCAGCAGTGTGGGCATCCTAAAGAGCAACTAGGAAATGCCAGCCCAGGAAAATACTTGAATACTTCTCCAATGTGCTGCTGAGGAGAAGCACTATCAAACTCACACAGCTCTACATGACCTTGGAAACAGTTATCCTCCAATCAGGCCACTTGGGTAAAACTGCTCACACAGAGAACAAAGCTGTAGCCAAGTCTGCTATTTTCTGTTCGTTTTGGTAGTCAATGAGGGTGGGGAGGCCATGGCACAGGTTGTCCAGAGAAGCTGTGGCTGCCCCATCCCTGGAAGTGTTCAAGGCCAAGGTGGACGGGGCTCTGTGCAACCTGGTCTAGTGGAAGGTGTCCCTGCCCACAGCAGAGGGGTTGGAACATGATCTTTAAGGTCCCTTCCAACCCAAACCATTCCAGGATTCTGTGATTTTAAATTTCATTAATTTGAAGTCTTGTTTTGAACATCCCAATGCTCTTGCTCTCTGCAAACTTCATTTGAAGCTTTGAGGTCAAACCTATTAAACCTGGGACTGACACCTGCATGCCTCTGACAACAGGCTTCTGCATTACCCCATATGTTCCTCCTAGTCCCTAAACTGGCTGCAGAATGGATATTTTACTTTTTAGGTTAACTTGGTCTTTCCAAGAGCCTGCACTAGAACTCAAACTATGGGAAGTTTTCTATGCCAAGACTTCAGAGGGTTGCATGCTCTTTTTATAGCCCTGCTGCTCCATTTACCTTGGTCTGCTGTCAAAGTCTGAGATCTGAGACACTGCTACGTTAGTCCCTGAGCAAACTCATCCACTTAAACCCAGAGACCTGCAGCAGTCACATTTCCTCCTCATGTCCTGGTCCAAGACCTTCTGTTTAATGGCTGGTGCCCCAACATTTCTCCCTCTTTCTCTCCAAATCCAGTCTCATCACACTTCTAGCCACATCTCACTATGTTTTTTACTGCCAGGACTCTGCTCAGAACTTGTCAAAAGTGTTTCATCAGCAGCCAGAAGACATTCAAGACATTTTCCAGAACAGAGAATTAAGACTACATACGATGTCAAACAGTTTTCATGTGACGTCTCCAAATAAAGTTCAAGACTTAGCTCCAACCAGAACATCCAGAATTTGTCATGGCCAAGAAAACAGTTCTTATACAGTGCTCCTGATGGATCTGATTAAATGAAAAAGTATGGAGACAATGGAAGATAATAGTTAAGTAACAGAAGAAATTGCAAGGAAAACAAAAGGGGGGTGTTTAATTAATAGAAGAAAAGGAGACTACTTAAATGGTGAAGAGTGAATTGGAAAGACAAAGCTACAGTAATTCCATTAAAAGAAAGACAAATTCAAACTCTGAAACCCTGCTCTCAAGCTAACTGGCCTCACAAAGGGGCTGATTAGTCTCATGAATACTCTTGGCATCTGCAGTAGGATTATACAATTACCTCATCTCCTAGGAGGAGAGATACATGCTTCCACAGCTTTATGTCAGGGAACACCTAGAAAAAACACATTCATCCTCTTCCTGATAAACCTTGGGTTTACACAACACAGAAATGAGATTCTCAGGTTAGCACTAAGTATCATGGAAGTTCAAGACCTTCAAGGAGTTGCTTCTTTCAAGGAAGAAAGCATTCTGACTTCCAAATAAATCATTGCTCCTGCCTCCATTGGGCCTTAGTTCCTCTGCTGACACCTGTCTCACCCCCTCCTCACATCTCTCTGCTCTGTGCCCACGAGGAGCTGTGTAATCTCTGGTCAAGGGGCTCCTCTCCTCAGCATTCCACTGAGCACCTCTCCTGATGCTGTGTTTCTTTACCAGTGACACACACAGACACTGCTGGCCCTTACCAACAGCCTCCTCAGATGAGGTTCTCATTCTGTTTTTGTAAGAAGGCAGTAAAATGCTCCTGCAGCTTTTGTGGGGTCACCAGCAAGGGCTGAGGTCTGCACTTCCATCCCTGTCTCCTCCCACCACACCATCTCTCCTCTCTCACTACAACCATTATGCCACTACAGCTCAAAGAAAAGCTGGTTCACACAGGAGCCAGATGTGAATGCTAAGGAGAGGCTTCTATCTGTCCTTTTCTCAGACACCTCCTGTCTTGTACTGCACATCTGAAGAGCTCAAGAGGGCACTCAGGTGACAGCAGTGCTTATAACTAATGCTCTTCTCTAAGCATGGCAACTTTCTTGTTACATTTCTTGTTTCTTCACACTGGCATTGTTCACCACTAGGGTAGGCTATTCCTCAAGGGGGTCATTCAATGTCAGATTAGAAAACCATGAGCTTTCCATCCAAAAAAGCCCCATCTTTGAAGGAAAAGGAACACTTAAATTTTAGAAAGGAAGACTAGATAACTTCACTGCTGTAAAGAACTCTGAATGTCCCAAACAAATCTCTGGGCAAGGACACGAGGCAAAGAATCAGAGGGTGGTAATGACAAAAGGTAACACAGAAGTTACTGAACTGGGCTCTTTATTTGGCTTCATCTGCCCAGACACCCAAGCACAACACAGTCCTGGGTACAGAACAGAGAAGGAGAAAGCTGCAACTTTTCAACTGATACAGCTTATACTGTGGAGATTCTGGTCATTAGAAAGAAATTAAATTTCAAATGAACAAACTTGTATTCATTAAGACCTGGCCTCCTCCTGACTCTCACACTTTTGTTATGATGAAAAGTAACAGCACCATCAGGGTGAAAAACAGTGAAGCTGGAAAACCACCCACTTCAACAAGAGAAAAAAGCCCAGAGGAGCACAGCACAAACCACTACAGGGCTTCTGTGTAGATACATGCTAAAAATCAAGGACAGCAACTAAAAGGAGACATTTTGTGAAGGTATTTCATTACCTCAGTTGCTGTTGTTTTATTTTGTCTAAAGAAAAACCTCCTGCTCTACACCATCAGCTGCTGCTTTCAAGCCTCTACTTGTCTTACCAGTACTGGACTGACATGGGCAGCCTCAACAACCCCAGCTCTCCAGCCTTTTCTCCTAGGACAGATGCTCCAAACCCTTCATCACCTTGGCAGCCCTTTGCTGGACTCTCCCCAGTAAGTCCATCT
The DNA here is from genome assembly GCA_013400855.1 of Buphagus erythrorhynchus. Taxonomy (NCBI): domain Eukaryota; kingdom Metazoa; phylum Chordata; class Aves; order Passeriformes; family Sturnidae; genus Buphagus; species Buphagus erythrorhynchus. The sequence continues at coordinate 52,702 of VZTT01074363.1, read as the reverse complement.
CTCTCTAATATTGGGGAGCCCAGTACTTTTCCCAAGAGCTCACCAGAAATTCTGCACTCTCCAGGCACACACTGCACTCCAATCCCACTCCCTCCTTCAGCCCAGCCAGTAACTCAAAACATCTTTGCTCTGTTAAGTGTTTTGAGCAGGGTATTTTTAGTATTTTTCTACCAATATAATCTTGAATTCAACAAAGTAGAATTGACACAGCAAGGAGAAGCAAAGGAAAGGAGTGCTCGTCCCTCCCTGCCAAATCAAATGAATCCCAGCACAAAAGTGAGATGAACTTACAAAAACTTACTGCACATCTTACGTGATAAAAAAAAAAAAAAAGACAAGAATTTATCTGGGGTGGAGAGCATGTCATCCAAGGAAAAGGTATTTTAGGGGAAAATGGCCAAAAATTTCTATTTTAGACAAGTAAGATACGACAGATGCCTGGAATACATCTGAGGTATTAATTTGGGCAAAATTTTAAAGTCCTTAACTTTAAGACAGTTACTGAAACAAGTGTGGAATGAACCAAATTATAGCTCAGTGCTTAAGTAAGACCTCTTGTGCTAAATTAATGTCTGGCTTTGGGAATGCTCAGACCAATGTGTTGAGGCTTTCAGATGGACAAGTCCCTTCAAAAATGAAGACAACAGTACCGTGGCTTTGGAGGTAGCTGAACAACATGTTAATTAAACTTCCCACTTCTTTCTTTCTTTCTTTTCTTTCCCTGTTGTCCAGCCATTGGACATCTTATCCAACCTCCCACCTACTGTGCAGTAGCAGAGAAAAGCAGTAGAAGATGTGGATGAAATTCTAACTTATCTAAACAAACTGAGCAGCATGGAAACCATTTAACCTGCTGGAAGTATTTCTGTCTTGGAGCCAATTTACAACTGCTGACAGCTGCTGAGTGCTCTTTTCCTCTGCCATTTAAACCTTACTCAGAGGTGGGACAAGAGTCACATACAAGCAAAGTGTTAAAGAGCAGCGAGAGCAGGGCTGGAGCATCCCTCTCCTGAGAACACCTTCCTTCACTTACCTAAACTGTGGCCATTTTTTGTGTAGAAGCAGGTGTTGTTGATCAGGTTGACACAGCAGCCAATCACATCTCCAGTGGTGAATGTGGGGCCATAGGGCTGCCCTGTCCCCGAGGAACAGAAGGAGTGCCCATCATCACCATGGTACCCATAAGAATGTTTATCCCATCCTGCAAAAGAAAAGGCAAAAGAACACAACAGCAGTGAAGCCAGTTCAGCAGAATCACATGGAACTACTACAGCTCTCAGGACATCATTTTCTGTGGCAGTTTTATAATTTGATTCCCACTCCTGATTCATCCCAATATTCATTTTCACATATTGGCAACAGAAAATAAATTAATGGTCTTTAATCAGAACACATCATCTGTATTTCAACCTGTTTCTCTTTTATCTTGCCTGAGGTGAAACAAACTCCTTTTGTAAAACACTTGTGTTTCCCAAAACCAAAATCTTCCTGCAAAAGCATTTAGCAAAATAATTCTCAAATATTTGCAGGTTTGTCTGTAAGAGTTGTCACAGGTGTACTAAATGGAGATTTCTGCATCCTCAAATCTATATTTCCCTTCTAAGAGTTGATAAGGATTTCTATGTTTCCCTTGGGATACAATATTTCCCGTTCTGCAGACAGCTTAAAACACAACCCTCAAATGTCTAAGGGGAGTTCAATGCAAAGTGGTTAGTTCCAGTATCAATATCTTTTATTTCTTCTGCCAGTAACATTGTGCTAAGGGTAACAGTTGGGCTCAGGGACTGCACCCTGCCCACTTGTTCTTTTCTGTATATCCCAGTAATTTCATTTGCAGCGTTCCTCTGAATTGCACAATCAATATCACATCTCACAGAGAGACAGACTTCTACCAGAAAGAGATACAACATTAAAAACAGATATCTGTGTTTTATATGGATATGGCTGGAGCCTTAGGGAAGCAAAAGAAAGTGCTTTGGCCATCTACTGACCTTATACACCCAAGGGTAGTGCAGGTTCTGTTAAATGTGGAGTGATGGCTCTGGCAAAGGGACTATGTAAGAAACACAAGGACTGTGCAGGAAGTGCACATCCTGCAATGAGGCACAAAAAAACTGAGGACACTGAGAACACAGCCCTGCAAAGGTGGGCTGGAGCACTTCTGTGAGCCAGGATTTTCCTCCAAAACCAACAACACGAGGGCACTAGAAATTTAATCTTGTAAAATAGTGCTACAAACTGTGGCATCAGCACCCACACGCTCAGGGTTCCTCAGAAAAACACAAAACAGTCAGTCCATGTCTAAGGCCCCATTTATTGTACCACATCAAGTGAATGCCTGTGGGAAGTCAGGGAATGAAGCAAGACTGAAACATGCCACAGTCCAAGATTTTGGACCTCAGAGCAAAGCTTGGGAGTGAAAGGCGTGAAGGACTCCCAGCAAATTCTAGTCTAGAAATGGTGAGTAATTCCCTCTGTTTAGTCCCACACATCCAACAGGAACAGACTGAGATGTCCCAAGAGTCAGCTCCATCTTCCCTCGGATCAGCTCCAAACAAGCTGTTGACAGTAGCACCAGTCCTGTTTCAAATCTTCATGAAAGACAGGGACAACAGCACAGGCAGCACCCTCAGCAAGCACAAAAACGATGCCAAATTGACTTGCCAAAACAAAGGAGGAAGTGATAGGGGCTCTAGAGTCTGTTGTCAAACTTCCACTGTTAAGACTCCATCCAGTAAAAATATCACTGAAATATTTCTGAATTTTTAAAACTGTAGCTCCTTTCCACTATCCCTTTTATTTGCTCTGTTGCCATCACTGATCTATTATTTTAGTTTCTCCAAAACCAGACCGGTTACATGAGTGTCAATTCAGAACTTCTCTAATGAAGCTGTTGTTAAGTTATAATTCAGATGATAACTTAAATCAATTTATCTCCTAACCTACTCATAATACAATCCACATACAAACTTCTAGATCTTCTGCATACAAAACATTCCTGGCATTACAAAGCACCTACCAAGAACTTGTCATCAGTTACATCTAAGAAGTGAAGTGCTTACACATCATGTACAGGGTAAGGCTCCCATAAGAAATACAACAGCATGTCCAACCATGAGGATGAGCTCACTAAATGCTTGGGCCAATGCAGACATTACTGGTTCTGCAGTGTAAAAATTAAAGGTTTCATTACCTACAGATCACAGCTGATCCTACTGAAAAAACCCTCCTGTTCCTTTATGACTTGAGCTTCAGGGTCAGTTCTTGCCATAGCACCAACAGTGGTGGTGAACTCCAGTAAAAACTGACTGAATGAAGGCCTTGAAGACAATGACAAACGTGGTACATACAGCAACAATGCCAGGAAAAAGCTTGTTTGGAATCTTATTCTCCCTAGAAAACCACTAATATAACCAGTTAAGGAAACTCGCTCACTCAGCACTTTGCTAATGATATGTAGAGTTTACTTTTTCAACTCAAATGTTGCGTAGTGCTGAACCTGGACCTGGCACCACACCAGGGGCCTTAAATCTACACTGTCAGATTTATCAGATCACCATGGTCATCTTAAACAACAAGCCAGAGTTGTTTGAGTGAACTTACTCTACTCACTGTAAACATAAGCTGAGTGGCATTAATTATATGCCTAACAGTAAGTTAAAACAGGTCCCTATTCCTAAAATTCTGCCCGAAATAAACATGAGGGCAGTGGCACACATGTCATTCCACCACTGACCAGCTTCAGCCAATCTTCTGAAATTTCCTAATAATCTGAATTAAAAACAACATCAGCACTTCTAGTACTTCTAGGTCAAAGTTATCAGGGCCTGTTGATTCAAATAGTGTATCCCTATTGAAAGCATTTGGCATTGTCCTGGATTACCAGAAGAGTGAGGAGTAACTCATCACATGTATTTTGAAAACACAGACTCCAATTTTTCTCAAAACACTTCCTGAAAACTTGGGCTTTTCCTGCATCATTAACAATTTGCTATCGCCACCTAGGAATGGGTCCAGCATATTACAGCCTCCTCTGTGACTCCCACGACACCCTTTGAGCCTCCAGTTACTCAACAGCTTCTTCCTCTACAAAATCCAGCAGAGCTTTAATAAGGACTAAATCAGAACTTCCTGAAAGCCCTCCCCACAGCTGCATCTGCAAATTCTCTGGACAGTCTAACCTCTGTGTCACTTGTACTCCAGTCTTGCAGAAGTCACTGTTGTGACCTGGAAGGCAGAGATGAGGGGATACCCACATGCTCTTCAAAAGGCTGTCCCTGTAGGACAGGGGCTCAGCCTGGACAAGGACACTCTTCAAGAAGTGAGAGAGCAGAAGTACAAGATGTGCATGTATCACACCCTGACTGAACAGTGTTACCACTTTCCAACCACCTGTAAGCAAAGACAGACCGAACCAGATGGAGATTCTGTTCACTCAGTACTCCTGAAAGGATTTTGTTTCCATTAAATTGTTCAATCCTCCATTAAGAACATACAAACATTCATATGTGTCCTGCAAGGAGGAGTATGAGCAGTGGAAAGGTGCCTCCTACTACTTGGATATATCCTATCATTCTTGCACTGGAGATGACAAACTATGGATTTGGTGTCTCCACATCAGTATGCAGACCTCTGAAAAATCCCCCAAAATTATCCCTTTTCCAGGCTGATGACTCCTAACTTATTTAGCTATTTCCTGCTTTTCTGACCATCATCATCTGAACCTTCTCTGGATTTACAGTGTTGCTTGTGAGAATGGAGATGAAGGTGCCCCATGGAGAAGGGAAGCAGGCCGCAGTTGCTCTCTCAACTGTTCCCTAGCCCTCTACAAGTTAATCCTAGCATTTTCCCTTTATTGTCCTTTTTACCACTGACCTGATGTTTCCATGAAGTCATTGTCAACACTCCCAAAATGCATCACTGCTCTTGTGACAATGCTTTGCACAGATTCTCATGTGCATCTCCCTGCTGGGGCACTCCCACCACTCCCCCCAGCACCTCTCACCACCCTCAATCTCACAATCCTCAGCAGCTCCAGAAGTCCATCCCAGGACAGAGAGGGGCAGGCAGCTGCTCCTAAGAAAACCCTGGGAGAATCCATGCACTGACAGTTTGTGACTGGTAGCTCATTCCAGCAAGGCTGTTAAAGAACATCCCATTTTGGTCTCTTGGTGATAGCTATGTCTAGACCAATGGACATTCAGCACCTATGTGCAGTTGTGGCCAAGTCTAAAAGTTCTCAAGTGCAAGTGCAGATTCCTCTCAAAATTTCAGAAATCTGGACAAAATTGGAGAATGTGCTTTTTCTTGTAAAATACAGGTCATGGACTCCTGATGGACTATACCCTATAGACTGAATCAAATGAGCTAGAGTGGCTGCAGGGTCCAGTTTACAGTTCTTTCCTTCTTTCCTTTCCTTTACCTTCCCCATCCTCTCTTCAAAAGCACAAAATCATTTTAAATAAGGGAGACAGGCAGAGAACAGAAAGGATTTGGCCACCTGGCCCATGGCAGTGCTCAATGCAGAATCTCAACGTCCTGACTTTAAGACTGTTCTCACAGTTCATTTTGAAAACAGCACTTTGAACATGCAAATATAGAATCACAACCACTACAGGTAGGACTTCAGCAGCTATTGAGTAAAAAGAGGTTAAATTTGCCTCCCTTTGAACTGAACCCTTCAACACCCAAACCCCAAATATACCTATAAATTTACTAACAAGATGTAGAATAGGTCAGACTGTGCAATCAAAGAAAGGGAAGAAAGAAAAGCAAAAACCATGAGTAGGGCTTGGGAGGACATTTTTGAATGTTCAACACCAAACTGAAGCTGTTTGGCCTGCTAACAAGAAAAAGCTGATATGCTGACCTTCTTGGCAGACTACCTTGATCCCAACACGTAGGGGAAAAAAATGAACAGCAAGTTCCATTGCTGCTGCTTGATAAACAGAATTATGCAATGCCAGACACGTGGCAGAAAGGACTTCGAGTTACTTCAGGACACAGTTACAGGATAAACTGATAAACACTCACTCTTAAGCAAGCACTGGAGTTAGATGTGTGCTACTACTATCCCTAACTGTCCAATATCTGGCCCTGTTCAATCCCAACTTTCCCAATCAGTGTCAGCCCTGCTTTATTCTTGACTTTTTGGTCAGATCCTGACTTCTGTACCTGAGATCAGACTCTGCCTCAGAAGGCAGCAAGTGGGAAGTGGCTCTGTTGAGCTGGGTGACCATTTACATCTCAGCATCACAGAAATAACATAGTGATTTAGCTTTCTGCTTCGAGCCCCAGCAATGAACACAGAACTTCTGGTAGGCTCTGGGCAAAACTGGCATCATGGCTACATCACACACCTAGGAAAACCAGGACCTGGATAAGCTGCTCAACCTTGAAACTGTGGAGCATCATATAGAAGATGGATGAATGGATGGATGGATGGGCAAGGATGCCCTGATGCAAGTTACTAAGGGCAGTATTTTCACTACACCTTTTCTGGCCTGATGCTTTATTCACATAAGGTGGAGAAAAGAAAGCCAAGTGATGACATCCCCCAGTGCATCAAGGTTCAAACATGTTAAACTTGCCATTGAGCACAAGGGAACAGGGAAGCAACACCCACAGGGATCTGTACTGAGATCCTCTCTGATGATATGCCAAAGGTCTGACATGCAAGGGCTGTGATCATGGAAAATACACTTTTCCAGTGAGTTATAGCCAGACACGTCAGACTCTTCCTGCTCAGCACTTGCTGGGCTAAAGATGTTTGCAGACAGATGAACTTTATCACTGACACATGGACCAGTCCCTGCCCATGAACATTCCAAAGGAGAAACATGTTCTACTGTAACTCAGCCCAAGCATTCAATGTAATGGGTCTAGAAGCCACTGCAAAGGGCAGGGCCTTGCTGACCACACAGTCAGTGGGAACTTCCCTGCAGTCAGGGATATCTGGGACATCTGAAGCTGTAAGGAATGGTGGAGTATGTTTGGGCATATGAAAGGGCAGATTGAAGTACCTCAGAAAGAATCTGAAGATTTGTCAACAGGGTTTGTGTCTGTTATATCTTGACTAATGGGAGAGTTTGAGACTTATTCTTCAGGATGGACACCAGTGACCAGTCAGTCTTTCCAAATTTTATCTCTATCTGCTTTCTCTCTTTCATATTTTGGAACACTTTTCACCCCTTTCTATTCTTGTCCAGTATTTTGCCTGTGGCATTCCTCTTCCCACTGCCCTGGCCAGCAATCCTAGCTTCCCACAGCTGCCCATGCCAGGGCAAGTGGTGTGCAAACACTAGCTGCAAAGGGACAAGAATTTGTGTCAGCACACTGAAATGAACCAAATAAAATAATAAGATTTATTGAATCCAGTGTCCAGCAGAAACAGATGTACAAACTTTGCTTGTACAGTGCTTGGGGAATGGGATGTGGAGGCAGAGCCCAGAGTTGCTGCTGGACCACGTTCCAATTGGAAGCAGGGCCTTCTCCATACAATGGGCTGAGCAGGCTGCTATTGCTCAGCCAGCTATGGGTCTTTGGCAGCAGCAGAACATGAGGTCAGGAGAGGGGAAGGTATGTTCAAGAGAGGCTGAACAGATGGAATTTGGTGCACAGAGAAGTTGGATGTTGCCTCTACACTGTCCTGGGCTGAGCAGTCCCAGGCAGGGACAGGACAACCATGAACATGGGGCAGGAGCCAGTACCACAGGAGAAGTGGAACAACTCTCTGTTGATTATTCCATTTTCCAGTGGATTTGGCTCTGCAAGGGATGTGCCTCTGGTGTACATCAGTCCAAAACAGTGAACACAGGCCTCTGCCCCCAGCAAAGGGAAGGCTCAGCAAGCTGTGGTGTATGACAGCATACAGATGGTCTGTATGCCTCATAAGAGAGGATACTGGTGCTTCTACAGACTCAGAAACCAAATGCCTGACCATGAGAAATCTGCTGCCCCAAGAAGCATCTGAGGTGCTGGAGCATCTCAGCTGTCATTCAGTTTTATAGCATTTATGCCAAGCCTTATGAAGCTGCATACACATCACGTTTCAATGAGAGCAGGGTGGTTGCACTGCTTTCCTTTATTCAATCATGCTTTAGAATCAAATCAACTGTTAGTTTCCATAATGAGCCTACAAAAACAGCTGCTCAGTGGCCACAGCAACCTCTGTTACAGAACTGGGATGTGGGCATAGGGGAGGCACAGCCCTGGCACGGAACAACTGTCTAGGTACAGTCACAACACCAACTGCAGGACAGGAATAGGACCAGGGAACAGCGTGCTTAACACATTACAGCATCTCCCTGGCAGAACTTCAAGGGCCTGGACATCTGCCCAGAACATGTCAAGGGTAAAAAAAAAAAAAACAAAAAAAAACCAACCCCAAAAAAACCCAAAACAAACAAACCTAAAACCCACTTATCCTGGAATATGAAGAAGCCCCCAACTTTTCCTGCTTGCAACAGCTTCTATTTCTTCTACAAGGCAGCAAAATGACTGAATGCAGTAGAACTTCAAACCTTGCACTACAGGACCAATGCTTTTACAGAGAGTAAAACCACCTTACCCCACAGAGCACAAACTTCCCTAAATAGGGGCTGGATGGGTTCAGGTCCCATAACCTTTGCAGTATCCCACTGAATCCTTACAAGTCCATGGAGCAGTGCAGCACAGCACCACACACACCCCAGAGAGGCACTGCTGCTCACAGCCTCCCCTCACCCCAGGTCCCAGCAGATGAAGCAGAGTCAGCCTGGCCCCTGCACAGACACAGCAGATGATGCTAATCAGAGAGTACAGGACTCCTGGCAGGCCTGGCTGCAGCTTTGGCTCAGAAGCTATTCCATGTTTTTCAATAAAGTACTTGCAACTGTAAAAGAGACAAAACTCAGACCAAATCCTCACAGCAAGACTTATGTGTGGCAAGAATCCAAGGGAGAGGAAAAAAAGGAATCACAACATCTCTCTCATATTAACAGAGAGCAGGAAGAAAAGGACACAGTGACCCAAAAATCAGTATGACTCAAGAGTCTGGGAGATTGAGCAGAATGTGGGTGCTAAAAAGCACTGTCTGATCTACCATGGAGACAAGCAGCAGAGTAACACTGTACAATTCAATTTTTCACAATATTGATCTGGCACAGTGATTTTTAGACCAGATTAGCAAGTCCTACCATTAAACAACCACTGCATGTTAACTAGCCTTCAAAACAACATCAAACCACAGTGTACACCATTATATAAAGTGGCACTACCCACTGACTCATAAAGAAAAAAAAACAAAACCAGAAGGCTCTGAACAGCTGCAACACAGGCAATACCTTTTCAACAGGAAAGGTCTGTTCCACCAGCCCCAGAAATTTGTAAGGAGTCCATTTCACTATTACTTAGCATGCACCTCACCACAGAATACAGCAGTCAAGATAAAAATCATACTTCCTTGAATGAATAAAAATGGCAAGTCCTCCTAACTTACAAGCTTGATGGGTCCATCTTCTGCCAGAGTCTGAACACGATCTGGGTTTCCCTATACCAGAGAGGTCAAGATGTGCTACAAGCCATTTACAGCCCTGTGAAAAGCACTGCATGGTTAAAGCAACTACAGAACAGGTTGTTTCTGTCTACAAAGGAAAAGCTCTCCAGCATGATCAGGTCACCACTGCACTGTTATATCCATTACATATTCCCTGACACATCACATTTGAGGGATTGGGAAGCAGGGCAGGGGTACAAAATAATGCAGGACAGGGTTGGGGAAAAAAGAGTCAAGTTGAGCTTTTCCATTTATCTACTTGGTGGAAGAGCTAAGGAACAAGTTACAATCAAAAGCTTATCACACACACAGGTTTCAAATCTCTTAATACTAAATAATTCACGCGTTCATTTATGGGCCAACTTTTCAACCTTCAGCTGATGGGCAGGAATATCTATAAAATATTAAGACGCAGCAAAATCTTGCAAGGTAACAGGCAAGAGTCATTTTACAGAGACATCAAGGCAAGACAGTTTAGTGACTCAGCCAAAAGCAATGATAGAGTTCATTGCAGAATGCAGGGGGTTCATGCCCAGTTACTATTAAAAACAATCCCTAATATGGTATTTAAAGAGCTAAGAAAATTACAAACAAAAAACCACCACTAAACACAAGACCTTATGGAGAGAGAAGTCTTCCAGAAGAAGCACATCTCATGATGTTAAGAGGTTGCAACAAGGACTTCTAGATTTTAAACTGAGGTTTCTTAAATACTTTCCATACTAACCAAGGTGAAGCAACAGGGTTTTCTGAAGAGGATTATATTTATCCATCAGTGGAAACAGCTGCTACCTAGCAGCTTCAGTTGTAGTGAAACTGAGCTTTGTGTTGATGTTATTCAAAAGGCTCTGATAATAGGTGCAGCCACATTAAAGAATTTGTTTTAATCTGAAAAACAAGCAGTGCTGTGATTACAACTTGTGTTGACAGCTAAACTGCTGTCTCTAAAGTGCCAAGCTGTCTCTAAAGTGCTTAGCTGTCACTAAGATACCTGGATTTTCCATAATCTCTGCTACAGATGGAGATGCAACCTGTGGCACTGGTGAAGGCCAAACCCTGAACCCCACTGTGCAATGCCATCACTGCTCTGCTTTGGAAACTCTCACATGGCACATGACCAACACGACCTGCTGGATGACAGAGATCCATGCAAGGGCAGGAGCTCCAGCATGCCCATATCATACATCTCTGGGAACATGTTGCAAGAGAACAGAGCACAGAACCTTTAAAAGAGGCCAGCCCAACTCTGCAAGAGATATGGCACAGAACTCAAAGCATGGAACAGTGCAGGACAGCACTAATAATCACTTACCCACACTGATGCCTGAGCACTTAATGGCCAGTGGAAACACTTTCCTTGGTTATTTTCCAAGGCCAGGATTACTGTCTTGAAATACTGATTGATGGTTTTGTTCAACTTTAATGGCAAAGCACTTTCCCAGCTACTCCAGGGTGAGGCACAGCTGCTGAGAGCTCAGCTGGAGCCTCAGTCTGCTTCTCCAGTCAAATCTGAAGTCTGGGTGCCCAAAGCCAGTCTAACTGAACAGACCAAAAGAAAAAATAAAATAGAAAAGAAACCCAACACTTCCTAAAAACCCAATGAAAATGATGGCAGCAGTTTTTCCTGTTGCAGGCTGATAATCATCACAATCAAACACGTGACCTGAAGTCAGTCATAAAGGGAAAAAGGCAGGAACTTTTATACAGTCCTAGCTTTCATCTACATAGCCATAAATAAAACATGATATTAAATTTAACCCTAATTCAGAAGGTAATTCATCTCAATTCTATGGTTCAGGAGCTGGTTTTGTTACTGATAACATCAGGTCTGACCTTGTTTGGGGACCTGATCACTGTGGTGTCACCCCTCAGAGGTATCATGAAGGAAATAACACATCTGTCCAACCCCCCCGTGCCACACCAGCTCAGCCAGTATCAGTCCTGAGCACAAGGCTCATGTGCCAGAACACATCCACCCAACCAAGCTGTGCTCAGCTCTGTGCACGATAAGCTCCACAGGGGCAACACCCCAAATGTGCAGAGCACAGCAGCGTGGGAGGACAGAGCTTTTGTCAGAAAGCCCATTAAAGAGTTCTGAAAAACTGAATAATGGCAAAGAAAGAACTTCCAGAAAGCCCATTAAAGATTTCTGAAAAACTGAAGAATGGGAAAGAAAGAACTTCCAGTTCTTCTAAGGGACAAAGATGGGATGTGAATGAATGCACAGCACATGCAACAAATCTGTTTCAATATTCAAGCTGGAATTTTTATACAAATTCAGGTGAACTCAACACATTGAAAACAGAGAAAGTGGGATGAGAAGACAACTGAGCAGTTCAGTGGAACTCAGCTGAAGCTGAGCAGTGGACAAGTCAACCACAAACGACAAAGACATGAAGAATTTTTTTTTAATAAAAATCACATAATTTTGAGAATTCTAAAATGTCAAAAATTTTGTGGTTTCAAATTTTAATTTTAAAAGGTGTTCAGCTGATCTGCAGAGAGTAGAAGCAAGAAGAGAAAAGATGAGTTAAGTAATGTCAGAGGAACTCAGATTCAACATATGATGCAGCAGGGCAGCCATTAAAATATACATAGAATACATGTACACAGAGAATTTAAAGTGAAGATGAAAAAAGAAACAATATAATGAGTTGTGTATGCTTAGGATAAACAAAAATTAAGTGCTCCTCAGATTACTTTCCTATGATGGCATTTTACATACACTGAACACAAGATTGATTCCATATGGGAAAAAAAATCTTAACACTAAAAATATGTGAAAGATTAAGTTCAAAGGAAATCCTTTTGTTTTATTAAAAGACCCTCAAATTTCTCATTAATGTCTTTAAAATTACCTCAATTTTGACTTAAATTTTAAAAAAATAAATAAAAGCTACTTTGAAAATAGCAGATGGTGTAATACAGTAAGAGCAGATTCAAGAAAGAAACAACCAGTTTCAACTGGTCTCAGGACACTTCCTCCAGTATGAGATTTTTTAATATTTTTTTTTTTCAAATGGGGCTGGGTAAGCTTTATTGCTTAGCCTTGTGTTGTGGACTGAACACTCATTTAGTGACTGGAGTGCATGAACTGTGATTCTGGAGTGCATCTTGCAGTTTAGTTTAGAAGAAACAGGGGTAGCACAACCAAAGATGTAAATAAAGGTAGAGGCAGTGGTGACAACCAGGAGAGTCACTTACATAAATAAACCTCTTCTCCAAAAATAAGAGACTCATGTGGATAAATCCAAAGGGCTCTGACTTACAAAGGCCAGAAACCTCAAATCTCCTGTAACATGTATCTTTTTTTGGCAGCGTATGTTTTTTATCCACCACTGTTCCATGTACCACAATAATCTTCACCCACCCACGCAAGCTCTCATGTGGTGAGGAATTTTTCTAAAAATCCATTCTGCACAAATGGATTTAATAATTCCAGAGCTGACCCATCACACTGAACCACTTTGCCCTCTCTTCTTCCACTGTGAAGTGCTAAAACCTGCCATCTCTAAATATACCTCTTAAGAGGTAAAAAATTATGCTTTCAGGTAAAAACATAGTTAACTCAGCAAAAAGGCTACCCAAGTGGAGTTTCAGGAGAAGTTCCCAGCCTAAATAAAAATTCAGGGAGACACTGCCTGGAAAGATGCCCCTTTGTAAAAATGTCTCCATGATCAGGATAATGTTAATTGGGAAATTTAATTGAGGTTTTCAACATATATCTCTTTCTATCAAAAATAACTTCTGACCACTGTTAACCACGTGATTTGGGAGAATAAAGTTTCCCAAAGGAGCTATTTCAAATCTGCATTACCTGTGTGATGAACCAGGCAAGTGGACAGATCTAAGTTAATAACAACCCCAGAATCAAGAAGTGCCCCCCACCCATAATTATTAACCCAATTAAGTGACCTATTTCATATGCAGCCCCACAAACTGGTTTGATAGGATAAATTAGAGGGTACCAGAGGCATCAGCAATTTTGTGGACAGGAACTGGCACAGCCAGCTGAAGGACTCAGTGCATGTGTAACTAACACCTGTCTAAGGCCTTGCTGTGACACTCTGTGGAAATCCCACAGGCCTTTTTGGACAACTGTTTTTAAGAATAGTTCTGAAAGAGCTTTGCAGCAGGACAAACACCATAAGGTACTACGAGCCAGAGCTTCATCAGCTGCATAAATAAATAAACTTAATAGAAATTACTTCTAAAGACAGAAAATCAAGCAGTGTGTCCAAGCTGCTGATGCAGCCAAGAGGCTCTGAAAGCAGACTGATTCACTCTTTGTTTGCCACATACTGCTCATGTATTTAATCCCATACTTTAGGGCTTTTGCTTGCTCTAGAAGCCAAAGGTTTTCCTTTCCCAGGTAACCATGCAGCTTCTTCTCCTCCTGTTTCTGCTGAAGCCTTAAGAATTGTGAAAGCTTGGCAAGGATTTTCCTGTGCCCTTGCTTGCAAGATGGGATAAGAGCCACTTCCTGGACCTGCCCTGAATGTTAATGTTTTCTTTTACTATAAAAAGTAAGATACTGGTGCTTGTGATACACCAGTGATTAAATGTTCAGAAAACGTCTGCAAGAGTTGTCGTAAATCAAGCAAACCTGACAAAGAGGGAAGGCTGAAAAGCCAGGGATGTATGATTTGGAGAGAAGACCACAAAGCAGTGATAGAGATTTTTGTGTATAGAGCTACAAAGAGGAAAGAAATTAATTATTTTACACCTCCACGTGATCCAAGAATAGACTCAGATTACATGGGATATTCAAGAAAAGTTTCCAACACAAGAACAGTGTTGGAAGAAGTTGCCAGAAAAATAATTAAAGACTGGTTTAGACACACACCTGTCAGGCAGGACTAATGCATAATTGAATTAGCTTCAGATCAGATGATTTGGTGAGGTCTCAGCTTCTATAATTATTACATTTAGCACTGGGACTGAGTCCTTTAGCACAGGTCCTTTGTTAGTGGAGTCACAGAAAGTAACAAACCAAAGCCTAAACTGAAAGCTTCCTTACATACATTTGAAGTAGAAAGATTCCATGGCAATCACAGAAAACAAAAGAGAGAGGGAAAAAAAAAAAAAAAACAAACAAAAAACCCACAACAACAAAAAAACAAAAACAAACCACAAAAACAAAGAACAAACACACACCAAAACCAAAACTGGCTAGCAGGAAAACCTGGAAGACTTCAGTTGAACTTCCCACTTGTAGCAGGATTAACTTAAGAGTTACATGAGGCTGCCAGAGCCTTGTGGAATTGAGGTTTGAAAATCTAAATACAGAGCCTCTGCAGAAACCCATCCCTAACTCTGATGAGGGATATCTTTCCATGACAATTTTACTTGTGCAGGACCAGGAGTTTGACTTAATGATCCTTGTGAATCCCTTCCAACTTGGGACATTCTAAGATTTTATGATACAGTATCTACCCAGTCTCCCTTCTCTGGTTGCTCCCAGAGGGGAGCACACCAGCATGAAAAACCCTTGGGAACATCCCTAAGGAAGAAACAAGTAACTTTGTCCTTTCAAAGAAAGGAACAGGAGGACAGAGTCCTCAACAGTCCTGCTCTCCTTCCTTGCATCTCCTCTGAGAGCATGTAAAATAAGCTGAGAAGAAATGAAGTCCTACCTACGAATGGCAACAGAAACCTATAAGCAAGAAAATTCAAAGGAAAGGATCTCCAAACAAAGCTAAAATGGAAAGCCCAGTCCACACATTGGCTAATGGAGGACAAAGGATGACTTTCACAGAGGAGGAGAGCATGGGGAATTCTTAATTCCCAGGGCTCATTCCTATTTTATCTTTATGTCTAGATAAATGGGTTGTTCACAAGGACCTTTTGCTGAACAAAAGACTCAGGACACCTGGACAAAATGTTTCTGGTTTTGCTGACCTGGCTCAAAGCACTACAGACCCAGAAGCCAAACCCCAATAGGGAGCAGATTTCTGTACACCAAATTCTCCTGATTTATCTGGCTGCACACTAATTCAAGTCTATAAAACATTCTTGAGAGATTGTTCTTTTAACAGAGAGTTTGGAGCAGGCAGATAGTGAATAAGCCAAGCAGTATCTTTTTGTTTGAAAAGCAAGCTGAAAAAATTACCACTGTTTCTGAAAACCAAAGAATGGTGAGTGAAAGCTGGCACTCCCTTCAGCATGCACAATGCTGCATAGCAGGACAAGTCATTTATTAACCAGAGGGTGTTTAAAGTCTCTAAAAGTGATTGGCCAGCTCCTATCTATGCTGTTTAAGAAACTGAAGCAGGGTATGCCGAAGGGTGTGGTTTCACAACTTCTTAGGCTGAATTAAGAACTTGCTGCTACCTTAGAGATTCATCCCTTCTTCCCTCTCTGCCTGGCTCTGTGCTCCTGCTGGGCTACCCTCAAAGAGCTCAAACAAATGAAATGTTATTTCTCAACAGCATGAAGACTTGAACTAATGCAGAACATCACATGTAGGGGAGACTCATTTGCAGTGTGCAATCTCATCCATCTTAAGGACAGGACATTTATCATCTTCCTGTTTTATGAAGGTTTGGTGAAACCTGGAGCAAACCACCAACACATTTTCAGCAGGGCTCAAAAAAACTTACTGGACTGAGGGCTAAATAATAATAATAATAAAATTTAAAAAAAGGAAGCAGATATGTTACATGTCAGATGCACAAGTAAGAGCATTGCTCCATGAGTCCTGAAGGAACCAGCCCAACACAGCAGAGGCAGGCAGGTTCCTGCCTGGCCTGAAAGCTGGCCTGGCCAAGGTGACAACAGGCAGAGCCAAAGGCTTGCACCAGGGAAGAAGAGTGACTGTGCAGATGGGGTGGGGAGGAGGGAAGGGTCAGGTTTCTCTCCTTTGATGACACTGAGTTAGATCAGTTCAGCTGCAACATGTAATTTCATCCTCAAATACCAAAATGCTGAGCACACATGAAAAAAAATTGAATGTGGGGAAAGAAGTAAGCAGACATTTCACTAAAAGCCACTGGTTTCAAGCAGAATGCTTATTAATAAATGTTCTAAATGTATTAAAAAATTTTTAAAAATGAAGATAGGACAGGGTCACAAAAGCTGGTAGTTAATAATAATCCCACAATTATTTCAGACCTGGTGACTGAATTTCAAAGCACAGCACAAAGAAACCCTGAATGAAACATGGATGGGGAACTCTCCAATTAAAAGCAGTCTCTATTCCCAGTGCAGGCAGGGATAGTTAAGGGAACTCAGCTCATGTGGCTCCAATCACACTTGTAACCTTCAGAGAAAGCTCAGCACTACCCCCACCAGCACCCAGCTGGGCTGAAGCCAAAATAAATTTGGCAATAAAGCACAAATGCCCTGACTTGGAACTGGATATGGCCAAAGTGTTGGTCCTTGTGGAGGAAAAGGAGTTTGAGACAGAATCCAGCAGCAAAATTGTTCTTTGAATTAGGACTCCCAAGGTGCCACCAAGGATCTCCAGTTGAACTGGGAACAAGAAAGGGACCAACTTTGGTTCCTGTACCAGGCTCCCAACCACCACTTGTAGTGGTTACACACTTCCCTGGCAGCACACTGAGTGAAAATCGATCTGTTAAAGCAGAAGTGACTTAGAAAGGGTCTAAGGAGACAAACCTGGCAGGGTTTCAGGTCATAAAAAGTTAAAATTACACTTTGACACGAAGCCAAGTCAAGACTCCAAAGTCTGTCACTTCTTTGTGAGCTCTCACTTACTCTGTGCTGTGAAGGACCTGATAACAGTTAAGCCTGGAAATATGTTTCTCACTTTAGTTACTTGAACAATGTACTAAAAAATATTTTTTAAAAATCACACTCATTCTCCAAAAGCCAAGAAGATAATTATTGAGCTGTAATACAGAGCCATATGCAGTTAAACTTACACAGATGATGGGAGAGCAACCTAACTATGACCACAGAATGACCCTTGGCAGCATAATCTGCACGTGATCAAACAAACAACAGGTTCATAGGATCAAATTTGTACAATTCACTACTAAATAAGCACTATCTCAAGTCTCAAGTTCACTTACACTTTATTTCACTGAGAGAAAAGAATTTCATGTTCATCACATGCACTCTAGAAATGACAGGCACTTTGACTCAAACTGGCCACAAATGCTGCCCATGCAACTCCTGGGCTTTAAAGCCATTTATCAGAAGTGGTCTGGGTAATTTTTAGTCACCAAAGGGGAAAAAAAAAAGAAGAAATTACACTGGCTGTTCAATTTCAGGACAGCACATCTGAGACATTCAGTACACACCATCTCAGGTTAGTACTGAACCCTGTATGTACCTGTGTTATAACCCCAGGAGAATCCTAAATTAAACATAATCCAACCAACCATCTGCAAGGCTGAGTCTACAAGACATTCCCCCATCTTTCCATCACACATGCCATAGAGCCATTTCTGGAACAGAACAGGTTCCATTAATAGCCAAACACCCCCTCTTCCAAGCACTACAACCCTGGAAAGAAAATGACAGGGCTAGAGTCATGCTTTGCCTTGTACATGGCACACAACCCACTTGGATCAGGAGGACTGGGAGGAGAGAAAGTGCAGAGAGAGTAGGAGTGACTGGTGCAGTTGTCATAACAATTACTAACAAATATAGTTTGCAGTAAGATGCAAATTCTTTAAAGGACAGGTGTCACTCAAACCATTCTCCCTAAGACAATTATTAGATCTTTCTTTTGTTAGGACATTCACCAAACATTCTCCTTTCCAGATACCAAGATCCATAACAAGGGCTGAACATAGATTTCATTTATAAAACAACTTCACCAGAAGTAACACCAAAAGCCAAAAAAAAAGCCTTTTTGACCAGCTGTCATTCATTTTGGCATCTGGAGAACATTTACTTTCTACCAGATACAAACTTCCAATTTCAAGCCCAGTTGAAAGAATTTCTGGTATAGAAGTCACTGCATCAGTACATATCTAGAAACTGTTATTGTACTTAATAAATTGGATATTGTCAAAGAAGGGTTACCAATTATTTATTTCTAAAAAGAAGCCACTCAACCAACTTAGCAGCAAACCTCAAAACACACATTTCAAACAAAAGAAGCAACAATATTAACTGGAAATACCACTCTCACATTTCTGTAGTCTTTCAGTGGGAAGAAGGAAAGAAGAGAGACAATACAACAGGCCAATTATCCTGTCATTTTCAGATTCTTTCATGTAAATTTGTCAAGTGGAGTATACAGATTAAATGCAAAATGATTTTCCTACTTACTTTTCAGATACAAAAGAAGAGTTTACCTGTCTGAAAGCTCATCATCTTGCCCATTACTCATTAGTTTAGTTTTAATTTCTATTANATAAAGAAAAATCTTTATTTCAAATGAAAATTTAACAGAGACTGTAAATCAAAACAAACCTTAACAGTGACTTACCAGGAAGCCTGTTCATGTTGACTCCTTGAGCTGAAAGTCCTATTCCCATGTACCTTCAAAAAAACCAAACAAAATATCAGTCAAGCAAAAGAATGGTCACGGCACAAGCTTCCCTGCAGCAGAAATATAGCACTAAAATAAACCCAACCCACACACAAATTATTTAAGAATGACAAAATTACTAAAGATTTTCCATTACTCATGTCTTTTATTGAATCCAAGACAAATATAAGTCTCCTTTAGTAACTGACAGGTTTCCAATGTACAACTACAGCTACTCTTTAGCTCTTAATTGGTAGGAAAAGGACTTGACAACAATCAGCAATTTAATTTCCAATTTGGTATTTGTGAGGTATTTTTACACATATATCAGAAAAAAACCTATTTATATAGGTGATTAACAAGACAGTAAAAAACCACCAAAGTGCAGATATAGTATATGAAGACAGGTGTCTATCTAGCCTGATGTACTGTCTCCAAAAATAGCTGACAGTGGATGCAGAGGACAGAGCACACAGTTGTACTTTCTAAGAACACTCTTTCATTGTTCAGCAGATATTTTACACAATCTCACTTCTGAACCTTTGTAAGCTCTTTGAAAATGCAACATCCTACAGCTCCCCATTCAATTCCTGCCCAACCCATTTTTTTTCTTCACACTTGCATTTTTAAAATTGGAAGAGAGAGGAAAAGCACTTCCCTGACAACTTTCTTGAGGATTTTGAAGTCCTGATTCACACCTGACCCCCCAAAAGTCTCTTCTCAAGGCTGGTTAATCTCAGCCTACTCAGCTGTTCTTATGGGAGCTCATCTCTACCCCAGTGCTCCTGCTACACTTCCAGTTCTGTAACTTCTTTGAGAAGCAGAGAATAACCAGAGCCACCAGCATCACACAACACAAGCCCAAGGTGATTATTACAGATAACAGCATAACAATGTTCTCTGTTTTGGTTTCTATTCCTCTCCCTCCTGATCTCTATTATTCCATTTGTTTTGACTGCAATGAGAACTGAACTCACTTTTCCATGGAAGTGGGACACAGCTTGACCCTGCACTCTAAGGGGCAGCTCAGAGGCCATTTTTTGTATCAAGTCTGGATTGTTTGTTCTGCCCTCACAAGAATCATTTTGCACCTATCCAGCAGGACAATAAGGCAAAGCCAGCCTTCACTAAGTCTCCTCTTCCTTACTGCAATACTTATGCACATTCCTATTTTGTGTCTTCTGTTTCTGTTAAATTTCCATGGTCTGCAATACTCTTAATATCCTCTGGTTGCACAGCTCAGGTTTTATTTCTACACACTCTCATATTTTTAGGCTACTGAGCTTTGAAATTTTGGGCTCTTGCTCTTGCAAAGCTAAGAATCCAAGTGGGCTACAGGCAGTGTCCTGCTGTTCTTTCACTCTATCAGTTTTGTTCCTGTGGTGTCCTTGGCCACCTGCTCCATAAAACATTAACCAGGTATGAAAATATTATTTCAAAATTTCACCCCAAAGTTTCATTTCTTCAAGTTATGTGCATTAAGTCCCCTGCAGAAACTGTTCCCTGTCCTTGACTTCCCTATCTCAGTCACTGTCACATGGAAATGGCAATAACTGATTGATTTTTGTTTACACTGAAATTCTGATCCTTAGAGATCTTTAAGTTTATCAAACATTATCCTATAATTTTTAATAGCATGAAATAGTATTGTTTTTGTGGAAAAATACCTTTAAGATTGTCAAGTCCAACTATTGACCAAAACTGCCAAGCTCACCACCGAACCACGTCCCAAAGTGCCACAGCTACTCATCTTTCAAATCCCTCCAGGGACAGTGACTCCACCACTTCCCTGGGCAGCCTGTTCCAGTGCTTGACAAACCTCTCCATGATGAAATTTTTCCTGATATCCAACCTAAACCTCCCTGATGCAACTTCTGGTGATCATCCCAGCTAAACCCAGCTCTCTTCCTAGTGGTCAAGGAGATGAGATCATCCAGGAAAGACTGGCTGCTGCTGTACAGTACAACCCTGAACTCACACACTGCACATCTGCCCCCAGTCCTTCAGCTCCTGAACCTCGTGTTCACTTCAAGAAAAGCAACAAGGAAAGTTCTGCTCTGATATAGAGATCTCAGGGATGAGAGAGACTTTAGAGGAAGCACTATGTGATCTCATTCCTCTGGATCCCTTTGTGGGGGGAAAAAGCCCACAGACACACATCTCTTCTCTGTAATCACGACTTTTTAAATGTCACACTCCATAGTCCATAGTTTCATTCTTTAGAACTCTTGAATGAAGACCAGATAACCCAAATGATCTGTTCCTGTGTTTTATGGGCTGTTGTGTTAATCCTTAACAGAAACCAGATTATCATTTAAAAACAAAGATTGGCATGTGTTTTGTTGACAGACGACATTGTTGCTATATTAACTCTTTTACTTCAGAAGGATAATCCTTTAACAGCAGAAGACTGGAATTTGTGAGCCTCTAAACATTCCTGTTTTCAGAGTTCTTCCTAAAAAGTTCTCCTGCATTATCTCATGGTTTTAGAGACTCTAGCTTGCTTTCCATCCCTGACGTGTTAGGAAGGAAAAATACTCCTTTAAAATTGCAGACCTTTAGGCAGAGGTCCCTCAACTCATTTTGGTCAACCTTATTGGGTTTTTTTAAGTTTAAAAGTTTGTTCTTTCAATTTTTCTCATTGAATAAAATTTAAACTTTTGAGGTGTGTATCCCTATTACCTCTCATCCCTGTGTCTGATTTTGTCAACTGTCTGGTCCTCCAATAAAATGTCTTCTTAAACAGTCTCTGTACCATATCAAAGTATTTACCCTTCTGATTTTATNCTAGAATTTAGTTGTACATGCTTTTTTTGTTGTTGGGTGGTGGGGTTTTTGGATGAACACTGAAGTGGCAGAGTCTGGGGACCTTTTATAGCACTTCTCAAAGGATACCAAACATGAGTGATTATGGTCAGTGCTGCAGAGCAACTTCTAAACACACCTCTCCTGTAAATATTTTCTGCACTGCTCAGAGCACAAGTCAGAAGTTACATCCTCATGAGTTCCCTGACTCACAAGAGCCTCTCCAAAGCAGGCATTTATGGCATCTAAAAACTCAGCCTCACAGTGTCATCTGACATACATGCATCTGCAATAAATTGAATTTGGGGATATTTTTACAGCCTTCCAGGCACAGTATGGAAGACTTTCCCCTGTATCTGCAGGGAATACTCCAGCTCTTCCCTGCCACCTTCTTAATGCACTGGCAGATAAGACTTGAGTTCTTGCTCAGTTTCTGTATTTCTACTGAGTCTGGAGTCTTCTGCTGCTACAGAGATTTCCTTACTATCTGGTGGGCTTTGCCATGTGCTTTTTTTCCAACTACATGTGCAAGAGGCAGGATCCCAGTGCACAGCTACAACTGCACCCAGCTGTATGAGAGCAGTGACAAGTGCCACCCCTGCCAACTCATCAAAACTGAGGGGAGCTGTGAATCAAAGCACCCAACTGCTTCAACTCAGTGTAAAAGCACCATCTAAGCCTGAAGCACTAACACCAGAGAGCTCATCCTGACACTGGCAGGTCTGAAACACTTAGCAAAGTCCTGTCCAGGAACAGACCATTCTGCTTCTCCTGCAGAACCATCCCCACCAACTTCACCAGGTCATACCACCAAGCTCCAGACCTCCTGAATTTGTTGGCTGTGACAAATTTTATTCGAAGAGCAGGATGTGCCTCTTGGCATAGGGAATGTTCCTTATGTCCTGATCTATTTGGCTCAGCTGAATGTAAAACACTGCACAACTGTGGCCACTTTGTCATGTGGTGGTGTCAGATTCCTTCCTTTCAGTATCACACAGCACAACTCTGCTGGCACAGGGCCATGAGCCAACTCCATCCCTCCTGATTGCCTGGGGGTGCTTGTCTGCTCCTCTGCCTCTACATCTGCTGCTGTTGACAGGAACAGACCTAGAACTGAACAGACAGGACACCTCTGCACACAGCCTTGGCACAGCTTCACTGCAATCCCAGCTGCAGCACTTCCATGGGTGCCCTTTGTCCCCATCCCTTGCTGGGTCTCTGCACTGTATTGCACCATAAGGGTGGCAACACCAAGGAAAACATTGGAAATTAGAGGAAATAACCTAAATTGTCAAACTCAGATAAAATAGGTCATCATCCACTTCAGCTTATCCTACTTAACTTCATTATTTTCTATGCAGATTCATCCCCCCTCTTCTGTGCACAGCAGCAAATCTGATGCACATAACCAAAGACAAAACTTATACAATAGTATCTTTCCATTTTCAGACAACATAGCTTTAAATTGAGACTGGAAACTTGTATTTTTTATAAAAAGCAAACACTACAACTCCACAAATTCTAAATTTAAGATTACACTTTAATCTAGATACACAACACCATGGAAATATGTTGCTAAAAAAAAAGGAACATGACCACAAACCTTCCTGGTTCACAGTTTTTTGCTCTTCAACTTCTGCTCCCATTTAAAGCTCAAGACAAACTTTAAAAATAAGACCATAATGGCTGTAGAACTCTAGACAGAATTTGCAGACAACCTAAAATAAAAACAGACTCCCTCACCATGCTGAGTTTAAACTCTACAGCCCACAGCTTATATCCAGAAATTCAAATTGTCACAGACTTGACTGCTGGGTTTTGTTTCAGAAAGTGCTACTTTGCTTTTCCCATCTATAAGCAATTTACGTACCAGAAGTAATGGATGAAACGAGCTTTAAGATCAATAAAGCCTCAGAGGAAAAAAAAAAAATCAGTCTATTATCTTGAAAATCCAGAGGAGAAAAAAATTAATCTTCAACTCCACCACCCCTAAAAGCACCAGATGCTTTCTGAACTTCTTGGTGCAGAACAGCTTCTCACTTCCTTGATTCCAAATGTTCCAAATCAGTTTTGTGTATGCAACAAATGCAATACTAGTTAAACAGTATTTGTGGGCATCATCAAGAGCAAACTACTGTCTTTTGTTTTTTTTTTTAATAAAGAATCGATGATATTTAATATCATTCAAGATAAATCTCTATGGCCTGCCTGCATCACCCCTGGTTTTGGACCATAATGGTTTGGACAGACTCCCTGTGGGGTATCCCTTAATTGGAGTTCCTTTTTGAGAGATTCAAAGAGTCTCTTTAAAAAAAAAGGATACACAGGCATGTCAGCACCCAGTCTCAAACTGAGAAAAACATAATTTTGGGGGTAATAATACATTTATATCCATTATCCATCATAGGTAAGATGCAAAGCTAAGCAAAAACAACCTCCTAAAACCATCTTCTCATCAGTGAACACCTAATCTGAAGCTTCAAAAATGCTGCATCAGTAGACCAATTCCAAATAGAGCAGACTGACAAAAATAAAAGCAGACACATGCTGGTGATTCAGTCAGAACAGTCTTGTTTCCACTCACCAGCAGCCTTGGCAGTTACCATAGCACCAAATTTTTCCAGACTCCTACTTCACCTCAGCCCTGCCCAGTACTGGATGCTTCAGAAAATGTGACTGAATCAGCCACAACATCAACTCTGCCTGTTCTATCCATGCCCTGGTTCCCTTTGGCCTCAGCAGAAGAATGAAGGACCTTGGTTAAAAGCTAAAAAGCTCTCATGTTAAAAGATGCTGGCTCCACAAACAATCAGCAATATTCCCAGGATTTTTTCCTCTAGGTCTTACAGTACCATGACTAAGATTAAGCTCAAAGTCACAAAGCTTTCTGGGTCCATTCCCAATTCCCAAGTACTTCAGCAGTAAACACCAACATGTAGCTGCTCCAGCACAGTGACATCCAAACAGAACAGCATTCACTTCTGCCTCCTAAGACAACTTGGATGGTAGACTCTGCAGTGCAGATGTTTTTAAAGCTGCATCTTAAATATGTATGTTTTAAAAAAATACGGGAGTTTTTTTTATGTAAAAAAAAAAAAAAAAACATATTTTC
>VZTT01074363.1:339-26140 GCA_013400855.1 Buphagus erythrorhynchus | reverse complement strand
GGCTGTTGGCCAGGGATGCCAACAGGCACTGAGGTCCAGACATGAAAGAGTTAAGACCGGAGAGGTTATAAAAATTGTTTTTTAGGCCATGACTTCCAGTAAAGCATTCATTCCCTGTTCAGTTGTGTACCAATATTAACATGACATGTGGTAGAAATTCCTGGGATTGGCATTTTATGGCTCAGTCAAAGTCAAGCAATCCCACTGAGCTACCAGTTAAACAAGGGATGTTCCATTCCTCCAGAGGTTTGTGATTCAAAGGCTTCCTCTATCCTGCAGTCTTTTCTAATAACCACACCTATGTGGTAGGAATCCTGTCCTCCCAGCTATTGTGCACCCCACTCTTGCAACATACACAGTTAAATCTAAAATAAACAAACTAAATTATTAAGTTAGGGGTGAATAACACATCACACTGGTGGCATTTCAGAGACTTTCACAGTCTCTTGTGCAAAGCTCTGAACTATCATTCTTGTCTGAGGTGGGTCCTGACTTCATGCCAGGTTTAAAGAGTGGGTAGAAATGATAACCCTTATCAACTCACCACTTGAAACCACATTGTCGCTGTACTGGTGGGGGAAGGGGAACATTGTTTTAAGGCAGTGAAAAAACAAGTTACATCTGTTTAAAAAAAATTACCTATGGCATGTAAAATACTGGATTCCAACAGTCTCCAATTCCTCAGTTTAACAACAAATATTTTGGAACTACTTCATAATGGAATAAAATCTCTGGAGTGGAAGTGGTTCTGGTTTTATTTGTGCATATTGTGCTGTTCTGTGATGGTGCTTCAGAAATAGCACTGATGGGCTCCAGGAAGAATCCCAATTCCCCAAGAAGAGGTCAGTAAAGACAAATAATGAAAGGCTGAAAAGAAGGGGATAAAGGAAAGAAAATAAAAATTTTAAGAGCTCATTAAAAACAAGTATCCTGAGGCAAGGAGGAGTCCATTGTACATCAGCCCTTAGAAAGGCAGAGAATCCTTAAAAGCTGAAGACTGTGGAAGGGAAGGTGAGTGAGCAGGACAAAACTGTGAGGCAGCAATCCAGTAACATAACACATCATCTCAGGGTGGTTATGAGTAATTAGTGACAAAATGACAGAGGAAGAATGAAAAGCTATTTTTGACAGACCAAGGTATCATATTCCCAGTTCCCTTCCAGCTTTAGGATCACGTTCAACTGGTACCTGCCAGCTCTAAGAAGGGCCAAACTCATCTCTTGTCTATGCTACCTTCAGGAAAGGAAGACTGATGATGCAGATTAACAATGTTTGTAGGAACACTGGAAGATGGAAAATACAGAGATGAAGATTTGACCTGAGCACCATTTGAGAAAGGTACAATACAAACACCACCAGAGTAAAATCACCACTAAAATCTGCCAAGAAAAACCAGTTTCTCCATCTGCTACCCCACATCCAACAGAACCTCAAACCCTGTGGTCAAATGCAAATGTAGCTGAGGCAAAGGTGTCCCACCAATTTATTATTTTTTTCACTCTTGGCAGCTGACTCGTTCTCCAAGTCAGCTGATATCCAACAAAGTTCACACACAAACCATCTCAGTGGCAAATGGTGCCTAAAGTCTGGGAACAGCACAAAGCATTACTGATACTCATTCTCTGATTATTTATTCTGGTTACACCCAAGTGAATAAGTAGGATTTTTGTTCAGGTTGTCCTGCTGATTAACAAACCTCACTTCTAAATGCACTGCTCATAGTCACTGAAAATATATTAGGGAAGTTAAACAGGTTTCCACAACTGAATGGAATTAAGATTGTTTGATTGCCAGTCTAAGTAACAGAACATTTCTTCTGCCATGAACAAAGCCTAGAAAACAGTAAAAAAAGATGTTAGGAGTTACCACAAATGTCTAACAGAAAGGCATCCAAAAGAGGTCAAGTCATTTAAAGACTGTTTCATTCTGGTGACTAATCTTGTATTTCAGTCCATCATAACAGATTCAAAACGTACCTTGAGCCCCTGGTTTTAACTCTGAAAAACAGGGGGAACAATATAAATGCAACACCAAATCAGAAGAAAATACTCCATCACCAGCTAGCTGTCTCTTAAGGGGTATTCTCACATCCTTACAGGCTAATTTTCTCTGCTTTAGGCCTAGATGGTAACAATTCTTATGAAAGGAGGATTTACCTGCTAATAATTAATGAAATTACAGAAAAAAGTAGCTGCAATATTTATGTAAGATCTGGAGGGGGAATTAATTATGAGGAAAACACCTCAGAGAAAAAGTAACACCTGAAGTTTTGAGAGATGTACTGGTGAAATGAGAACACTTTCTCTTTAAACAGCAGCAGAGAGTCAGAGCTGGGAAAGCACCACACACTGAACTCACAGATCTTTACACACTGACATCTCCACAACAAGGGACAAAGGCTTCAGTGCACCAGAGCATCAGTACTAAGAATTTGTAAACAAGCAGGCAGATTGTAGTGTGGAAACAGAGATCCAGTCTTATATCACAGGTACAATGTGAATCCCATTCCTAGAAAAGCAGTTTAAAAATTAATCTGGCCACAGAGTTGATATAACACAATTAACACAATTCAGCTTCAGTGGAGAGCTGAAGGAAGAGTCAAAGCTTCACACTGGATGATAAATTCTTCAGCAGTTCACCATTTCGAGTGAAAGAAAAAGGTTTTCCCTATATAAAAGTTATCCAGCTTACAAAATTTAATTAATAAACAGAATTCCTTAGATCTGCAAGCTTAGAATATGTAAATAATTAGTTCCCATTATTCTGTGATTTAACTGCAAATATATTCTGAAGAATTGAGCATAGTAACGTTTTACACATATTCTAAACATGTTAATTTTGCTAGAGTTTGCTTTTCTATAACAGATACTCAGAAAGAGCAGAGGGAGGGGGGACGAAAAAATAGCCAAACAAAAAATAACCCCTTCCTGAATTTTTTCTTCTTTACTGTGCAAAATTTCGTAAGAAGCTGAACCAAAAACCCCAACAGCAACAAAAAAAATTAACACATCTGAAATCTAGGAAATCTCAGACATAAATCCACACATCATCAGCAGAAAAGTCACATATCACTATCACTACTTCCATTTCATTGCCTTATTTCACAAATTATTTTAATGATAAATTGATACTCAACTATTACAATGGATGGCCCATGATACTGCTATAAAACACTCAGTTTAAATTTCCACTTCATTGATTTAAAAAG
This sequence comes from Buphagus erythrorhynchus, assembly GCA_013400855.1. NCBI lineage: Eukaryota > Metazoa > Chordata > Aves > Passeriformes > Sturnidae > Buphagus > Buphagus erythrorhynchus. Next base: position 22,932 of record VZTT01074363.1, on the reverse strand, counting down.
AAAGGAATTAAAAAAGCTGTCAACTGCAAATCAGATATTCCAACCTCATGACTCCCTTACACTGAAAATGACACTGCTCTCAATATTACTCCCTTTTGGAAGAGTGTAGCAGAACAATGACAAAGAAATAACAACTTGTATGAGGTGTCATCAATTGACACGAAATCTCTGCAGAAAATGAATGTCTACCCCTGAGAGCACCAAGGCACAGTTGGTAGCTGAGCAAGCAGGACTTGCTTGGGCAATCTGCAAATGGGAACAAGGCAAGAACTGTTTATGGAATCGACTTGGGGGCTTTATTTGTGTGTTGGGTCATTTAAATGAGTGTCTGCAAAACAGCATAAATTCAGACAAGCAGACCTACCTGCAATCAGAACAACCCCCTCTCTGTGCTATTTTGGATTCTTGGAAACCAGGATGGAAAAAAATAAGAAAGGGGGAGGAAATCAATTATTTACAGGCTTACCAGTGACAAATCAGGGATCACACAAGAAATCCTCAGTTCCTACAGAATATCCCTTACCCTTCCCTACAGCCACATCCAGACAGGCAGGGCACTCCAAGGTGTCTGAGCATAAGCAGCCAATGCTGTCAGAGCTCTCCATGGACAGGCCTCTGTCAGCATCTGGAACCCATTAGAGAACACGAGCAAAAGGCTTTTCACAGAGCCATCACACTCACCATATGCTGAGGAGAAATGGAAAGTTGGCAAGGAGAAACATAAGCAAGGAAAAGGGGCAGATGATTTGTTACTAATGTACAGACTGCAACCAACCAACACATCTGACCTTTATTTTTCTTTTTCAGTCAGAGAGAAACTAAGCTATTTTTAAGTCAGGCTTATGGTGCACTTGTGTATGAAAGCTAAAGGAAGATTTTAAATAAACCATGGTATGGACTGAGCTCGATTAGCTCTTCAGCCATTCTCCTCAGAGAACTCTTTTCTCCCTCTCCCAAAAAACTGTCCTCAACCTAAGCTAATGCTGACCAACATCTCTGGACAACAGGCTGCACAGCTCAAAGCAACTGTGGAATGGTGCTGGAAGAAGGATACCAGCATTCCCTGTTATTTGTGCCTTTCCAGCTTCCCTCTCCTGCCTTTCTGGGTCTCCACCTAACACAGAAATCTCTGAGTACTGATCCAGCAAAAAGACTGAGTACAATCGAGCTCATGACACAGTCACTAGTGCTGGCACACAAAAACACATCATGGCAAAAAGAAAAGCCATATTGAGATGCTTCCTGGGATAGCTCAAAGTTTTCATGAAACCACTGGGCTGCCCTGGTATAGAGGGCTGGGCCCCCTGGCACCTCCTCTGCCCACAGAGCACACTTTGCACAGAGTCACTATGGGCAGGCAGTGGCTCTGTCCCCACTAGAGAGGTCAGGATGCCAGCACACCAAAGTATGAGTAAGCAGCTGTCCAAGACCAAACCATCCCCAGAAAAGACAGTAAAGGCAAGCCACAGGCTGCTGGGCTGTCTGTTCCAGAAGCAGCTCAGAAATGGAGAGGAGGTGGCAGGACAGGTGACTTTTACCAGGATTCAGAAGCCATGCATCATCAGGGTTGGCCTCTGGAATGTCCTCTCCAGTCATACTCCATCACAACCCAGCACGTGGCTGGAGGAGGTAAAACCAATCAAGAAACCAAAGTGGTAGTCAGGAACACGCACTGTCACCTTGCCCCAGCATAAAGAGGACAACAAGGATGACTTGTCCTTCTGAGTCACAACAGCCTCTAAGTTGTGGGTTGGCTGCCCTTCCCTGATGAGTCTCTCCCTGTTCCTGTTTACCAAGCAGAGATCATCTAATGGGGAAACAGAGGCTGTGAGATGTGCTGACAAATCACCACCAAACAGAATCATGTATTGGAGGGAGAGAGGACAAGAGTTCAGTGCTTCAAATACAGCTAAGGTTGAACTGTTACGAACAGCACCAGGATAAAAGCCTGAGTTATTTGTGGCAGCTCAGGACAGAGGAGTCACAGGCATTTCTGCCAATCTGCTCATCTGAGGAATGCTGGAAGCAAGCCATCCACAGATTTACAGAGAGGTTCGGACAGGAAGGGACCTTGGGACATTCTTTCTTCATCCTTCTGCCCAAAGCATAACTCTGAAACTTCTATCAGTCAGCAGACCGAAAGCTCCCCCAGGCAAATTTGATGAGGGAGATGCCAATGCCTCTTCAGGCATCCTGTTAGGGTGCACAACCATCTTCACAAAGGAAAATTCTTTCTTATGTCCAGCTGGCATTTCCCTTGCCACAACTTGTGACCCACTGCCTCTTGTCCTTTTGTTCCAGTTGACAACACTCAGGAGACAAGCACACAATGGCTCAGGAATTAACCTCCAGCAAATCTTAAAACACAACTGTTCAACAACACTTTGAATGGAACTGAGGGTTGCTGCTCCCAGCTCAGGCCATGCCTTTATTGACTAGCCTTCAATTAATAAAGGGAACTCTGAAAAGCAATCCTCAATTAAAAAAAAAAAAGAGCAATTTCTGACAGTGATGTCAATAGATGAAATCATCATCATCCATTATTTTCTGGCCAGCTTTCCACTAGTTATTTCCTTGAACCAGCGCACCATAGGATAGGGTAGCAGTCTGTCTGCATGAGGGAAGGAAACATACAGCAAATGCAAGGCAGAATCCCACAGCCCTGAAATGTATCATCCCAAAGTGCCGTGGAACCACTCCCTGTGTGCTCAGCACAGACAAGGAGGTGACAAGAGGGCTGGGACTAGAGACTGCAAACTGAGTTCTCCACTGCTCTCCAAGGATAAGAACCTCAGAGATCTCCCCTCTCAAGAATTAGCAACAAATTAACCTACAGACAGATCTGATTTGTTCCATGCTACCTAGAAACCTTGTCAATACAATTTTTCAATGGTATCCTGGCAGCCTCCCCTCTCCCAGAAAGAAACCAAAACAAAACCGCACAAAAAACAAACCCAGAAAATAAACACAACCTCTTAGCAATTAAGACTAAATCCACCAGGATAAAAAATAGCCACCATTCAACTAAAATAAGTTTGAATCATGCTTGTCCCTCTCAAAGGACTGTGGTTTTATCTCATGAGCAGTGGAAGATACAAAGCTAAGAAAAGCTGATCAATCTTAAAAGTTTCTTAGATACACCAAATGGACTTTTTGGATGTTGTACTTGCTTTGAAATATCCACCAGTAAATGATTTTACCAATGCTGAGGCAGAAAAGTCTAATGATGGCAAAGGCAGAGTTTTCATAAATCATTTTGTTTGCTTCTTTAACAAAAGCACCCTTTTGGGGCAGGTGCATTAAGGCACAGGGGAGACAAGGCAGTCCAAAAGAGAATGTTTTTCTACCAGCTGTGGCAGGGCAAAGCAACTTGTGTCTGTAACTGCTGCAGTCCCTCCCTCCCTCCCTCCTCCCCTGTGCTGGCTCTGGGGTGAGCACCGTTCTCAGCCTGGAAAACAGGGGGAGGCAAGGATGTGTGTTTTGAATGCCAGGATATGATGTGGTGGGAGAAAACAGGAGAGAACCAGAGCATAGTGGTTTTAAATCCCCTGAGTCAAATGAAAAACAGGGGAGAAGTTAAAAAGGTGGTCCTGACACCTGAGTCATCTCCATAGCTCAGGTTTCTTTCCCACAGTGACATCACCAATCCAAAATGGCACTGCCTGATGCCAATTCAAGCCTCTTATCAGACCATGTCACACACAAGCAACATCCCTTGGCAGGCTGAAAAAAGGCATTGTGTGAGCTTTGGGATTCTTACTTCTCCATTAAGAGCCACTGGGAGCTTCTATCCCATTTCTTACCTGAAACCTTAGATTCTGTTGTTTATTAGCAAATGTCAGTATCTAACCAGAGTGCAGAGCCCTAAACTAATAATACTGAGCAGAGAAAGACAACAGCTTTGAGCACAATCAGACTCAACACTTCCTGAAATTCACTTCACCAAAGCCTTTCTTGAGTAAGTCTTGTTTCAAAACCAAATCACTCACATTATAAACCTAAATGTGAAATGCCATCACAAACTCCAGAAGGAGATACACAGGGAATAAATTCACATCCTTACCTCACTACCTCATACAGAAGTCAAATAACCAGCTCTAGAGCAGAGGCTGAAATACCCATTCTGAAAATGAGCTCAGAAGGATTCCTCTTCCTCTCCTCTTGCTAAAGGGCTTCCAGTGTTGTTTCTAGGGACAGGCCACTTACACTTCTTGAAAACTTCATTCCCTCAATCCTTTCTTTAGATGTCTGGACCTTTAATCCTTTACAATGAAGTCAACATGATGGAATAAACACTAGGGAGCCTCCTCAGAAGAGGTCTCTGCCACAGTTCACTGGTACAACACACTGAGCCTCCAGCAGGAACAATTCAAACTATTAAAGGTGAGATACACAAAAGCACCTTCTCAAGTGACAGCCAGGCAGCAGCTACAGTGGAAATTCACAACCACAAATCCCCAGCACCATCCTGTGTGAGACAAAAGTTGGATCTGTCTCTACCAGCAAAAGAAAAACAAGGCACAGGAATGGCTGAGACATCAGAGAGGCTCTCAAAGCCTTGCCACTGCCCTGACCTCAGATCAGAGCTACCAGCAGCTCCTGTTCAGGTTGTTGTGTTTACACACATGGTTCTGTCTCTTTGGAATTACTCCTGGAAAGTCACTGTAATTACAGATCATTAATACAGAAAAATCTGATATTGGACAACAAGCAGAAGATTCTGATATCTCCCTTTAAGATTGATCTAGACTGCAGTAAGGATTAAGTGCTGTTCAGTGACCTTTTGTAATGTGATTTCTTTGGAAAATTGTCTTGAAGCTCACTGCAAATTATTTCAATTTAAGCAGTTACATAAACGAATCAAGGGCAGTGTTTCAAAACAGACAAGCAGTTAATAGCCAGGTCAATGAAATGAAGGAATAAGGATGCATTTCCCTGCATTTATAAGGAATTCAGCCCAGCATCCACCTTTGCAGATAACCTAGTAATTATCAAGGGCCTAAATGCAGCACAACCCAAGATTCTTCACAAGTCCCTTTACAAGTAGGCCACTTCTCAATTCAACAATGACAGCAAAAAAATTCAACTGTAACAAGCTGTCACTTTGATTTGGTTTTTAGTAGGAACATCTGCTGCCCTTCCCCACAAACCTTAAACTAGTCAGAGTTCAAATGTCAGACTTGAAGGACTGGATTAATTAATTACACCAAATCCCTCCTCCTATGTGGCTTTCCCTTCCAGATAATATTCCTGCCATATTAATCCTTTAACAGTGAACAATGCCAGGGCCATCCACACAGAGCAGACTGACACCTTCATAAGCAGTAAAAATTAAATCCACGTTAACAAGAGAATATCAGACCTTGTTAAAAACGCCCCTTTATTGCTTTCCCCAGTGCTCCAATACTTCTCACCACAGCAACACCACTGCAGCAATCCAAAATTAAGCTCAAGGTTCCTCCCTTCTGCTTCATTTCTGAGGCATCATAATTCCAGAAATCAGTGACCAGACCTTGCCAGCAAGAAGAAAACCTATTTTAATTCATATTGCACCAGAGACCTCCAGTTTACTGAATTCTTTACAAGTGCCCATCTCCAAGAGCTCAGGACACAGCTGTGCCAGTGCCTCTGCTTCCAGGGCATTCCACCTTATTTACATCCATTCATGAGGAGGACAAAACCGGCCCATGCTGTGCCTGCCTGCTGCACCCAGCAGCCATGGGACCTCGCACCATTCCGGAAAGGAGGCCAGAGTCCAGCAGAGCTGCCAGACACACATCCCCAGCCACTGGGCTGCAATGAGGCACTTACCCATCTCTACCTTTACTGACGATCTTCACTTCAAAGTAATAAATGCCACAGGCTGCAGGGATGGGGTGAGTGGCCCTGACCGAGGCAGCATCTTTGTGATTTTTACCGTGACCTAAGAAAGAACAGAAATGTAAGTACTGAGGGGATCTGGCCTCTCACATACCCTGATCTAAAACCTCACTATCCGAAGCCAGCAAGGATCTGTTTCTACACGGAGCCAGCCATTTAAAGCACACTTTCCAGAGAACCAGCATATACAACCCTGCACTGCCACCAAGAACAATTACTACAGCACAAGCATTTCAGTTTTCCCTTTGTTTTCACTATGAAGTTTTTGAGAAAGACTCTCAGTACCACCTCTCCCCCTCCCCACAGACGCAATCTGAAGACCAATGTACACAGACAGAAGACAAAAATGATTACACAAGAGGGGAATGACATCAGTGTTTACTAGCCAGGCAGGAAAAGGAATAATCAGCTCTCCGTTGGGTGGGTAGGGAGAACAGCTCCAATAGCGAGCAAGGAAAACATCACACTACAAGTCTGTGAGCAGCTATTTGGTGTAAACCCGAGAAGCCAAAGCCCCAGTTACGCAGTGTGCCGGGGCCATCCGAGCCCTCAGCCGGGTTTTAAGCAGGATGACAGAGTAAACATACGGTCTGGCTGCACCGGGCCCTGGCGAGCGACACTGCACAGCGTTATATAAGGCTACAGCTCTGCCGGGGAGAGCCCCCGGCTCCCCAGCGCCTTCGCTCCCGAGCCCAGGCAGCCCGGCCCGAGCAGCCCAGCCGGGGCCCCGGGCCGAGCAGGCACCCCGCGCCCGGNCCGCGGAGCGGCCGGGCCGAAGGCAACGCCGGGGCCGTCCCGCTCCGGGCCGAGGCCGAACCCGGCGCCGCCGCCCCAGCCCGGCACCTTTGTAGTGGACGCGCAGGTTGCCCTGCGAGAGGCCGATGTAGTTGTACTTGTCCTTGGGGCTCCAGGAGCGCGGCAGCGGCGTCTCGTCCTGGTTGACGGCGGGGTAGAGGCGGCGGAGGCGCCGGCTCAGCTCCTGCTCCTCGGGCGGTCCCGGCGGCGCCGAGTCCCCGCCGTGCGGGCTCCCCGCGCCCGCCTCCGCCATCTTGGACCCGCTTTGTGTCAGCGGGAGGGGAGCGAGGCCCGGCCGCAGCCGGCAGCCAATGGGCTGCGAGCGTGCCCACAATGGGGCCGCACCGCCCGACGGGAAGCGCAGTCCCCGTCACGCCCACCCCTTCGCCCTTGGCTTTCGCCGAGACTACAACTCCCGAGAGGCGGAGCATGCAAAGCCCCGTCCCCCCCTTCGGCGCGCTGCACGCTGGGAAGCGTGTCCCCGTTCCGCTCTGCTCCCATCAGTGCCGTAGGGTGCGAGACTCCTATTCCCAGCGTGCTCCGCGACAGCGCGGAACCCAAGGGCCGCCCAGAGCTTGCAGGCGCACGCCGGCCGCCTCCGCTCACGGGCCGGTTTCGGCCGCCGCGCGGCGCCCGCGCGTCAGGCGCTGCGTGGGCAGCTATGGCGGCGCGCAAGGGGGTCCTGCGGGCGTGGCCGTTGCCGTGACGACGGGTAAACGGAGCGCGCGCGCCATGGCGGGCCCGCGGCTGAGGAACGAACCGAGCGCGGCCGCGGGGCTCCGGCAAACCCCGGCAACGGGAGCACCGGCGGCTCTGGGCTGCGAGGGCACCGCGGATGAGGGTCCCCGGCTGACCCGCTGCTGCTCGCAAAGGGTCCTTCGGTTCTCAGCTGGATCCATATGGCTATACAGTCTTTGTATGTATTTATATATATATATATGTATATAAACACAATTATGTCTTGAAAATACTTAACTACTGCTGTGAAGCCACAGCCAGCAGGAAGAAAAACAAGATCCTTGCGCAGACTTATAGTATGAGTTCATTGTTCTGTATATGACACACATAATTCCATGTTTCCATTCTTTTTCCATGTCTCCATAGCAATAAACAGGCCCTTGTCATCATTCCAAAGCCATGACTCTCAGAACTGGAGACCTACTTAAGGCAAGAGCTGCCTTCTCTTGATCTGCAACTGAAGTTACAGGTCTGATACATGGTGCTCTTGACAGAATGATCCTCCCTTCCTTGAGACAATATTTATATAGTTATATACTTAAGACGATATATTTAGACTACATAGATAGTTATAATGTATATATATTTAGATATCCATACAAGCCAGTTTGATACAAAAAGTTAAAACCTCTGAGACTCGACTGCCAAACAGTTATCAACTGTTTGAGAAACACTCAGTCTAAGGAAAAGGCTCAAGGGAGTTAAAGAATTCCTGTGGAACATCCAAACCCAATGTCAGCCCAATAGTGTGACAAGCAGCAGGTGCAAAGCACTGTCTTCTTCCATTCCTCCCCTTGGGAAGCTGCACCTTCTCATGAGAGGAAAGTGAACTCTGACACACACTGGAGAAAGGAATCCCATCCATGCAGGACGTGCAGACGCTGCTCAAAGCAGAGCTTCTCAAAGGACCCCTTTCTTTCCAACACTTCAGTCACAATGTATCAGCAAAAAATGCTCTTCATTGTATTAATGGAATTATGTTTAAAAAAATCGTTGAAAAAATGCCTGCCCTTCGGATTGGCATTGCCTGCTGAAGAGATTTTAACTCTATTGGCCATTACATCCTTTAGTGTTGTGCAAAACCTGTTTAACTTCCAGTTCCTTCTTTTAAGAGCTGGGCTGGAGTTCCAGGAGTCCCTATAAATTGTGCCATTTGGCTGTTGTTTGAGGAAGATATACTGCACATACAGCATAACCCAGAGAGGAGGATCCAGAATTGCAGCAGGATTTAGGACAGCCTCAGGATGGGGAGAAACAACTCATGTCACACTGACTCCCCAGGAAGACACTGAAGAGAATGTTCAGTATCAGTATCAATTTCCCAGCTTCTGAACTGTTCTACGAAGTCACACTCCTTGGCACCCTTTGCTGTGTCAGATCTCATTCCTAGTGTGGTTTAGGCTCCCTGGGAGCAGTACAACTATACATAAAAGTTTTGCTTTGTTTCTCTGTGTAAGGAGCACAGCATGGACCAGCTCCTCCATGCAGCAACTGTATAGGAACACCAGTGGAAAACAAAGGGGCACCACGGCTCCCACTGGGAGCAGAGCCACAGAAACTACACAGGTGTGTCAGACACAGGTTGGCATGAAGAGCACCAACACAGCCAAATGCCTGCTAAGAACATTTGAACACCACAATGCAGGAACCTCTCAGCACACTAGCATCACACAAAATACACATAACACTTTATTTATCAGATCTGTACAAGTATTCAAAGGTAACATAATATGGATAGTCAAATGACTTGTAACAACGGCTGGTGAGACCCAGCAGGGTGATCTGGTGGCCACAGCACAACCTGCCTCCACTCAGGAGAACATCCAGCAGTCCTTGCCTGACTGGTTGTGTGGAAAAGCATCACCTGGAGCAGTGACATGGAACAACCCATAGCCAGCCCCTGGGAGCAGGCCACCTTCCCACCCACAGGGGCCACCCCTGCACCTTCACTTCCTGGGGATCACTTTATTTCCACTCACTGCAACTGGAATCAGGAGCTTCCGGTACTCCAGAGGGAGGTAACGCTCTATCAGCACGTTCAGTGGCATCTTGTCTGTCACCAGCCCTTGCCTTTGTCCAAACAGAGAGCACAGAAGAAACAAGAGTTGTTACTGAAATGTGTTTCAATTTGATATCAAAGTTTTCTTGCAGGGATGTTTTTGCATTTAAAAGCTGAAATGCTCTGAGACTGCTTGTGACAAACAGCTCCAGGCTCGTGTTTGCAGGCAGCTTCTCAGCTCTTGTGCATGGTGCAATGCCAGGATTGCCCACACAGCAGAGCAGACAGACCCAGAGAGCTCCTGCACAGCAGTTCCCCACAGAGATTCTCACTGTTTACCATGGGGATATTCATCTATATTGATCAGGACCAAAGCAGAGACTCATTTCTTTTTAAATTCACAATCCACCTACCATGGGATAAATTCTACCCTTTGAAGACATGCACAGAATGATGTAACAGAAGGAAATAGCTCAGTACCAGATTTTTTTACAGTCACAACTCAGAGGTGGTTGGCATTTGCCAACTGTGTAGGCCATGGAGTTTTCCTGTACACCACTTAGCTGACTGGCCTGAAAAAAATCAGCATCTCCCAGTTTTGTAGAAAGAAAAAAAGTGCAACATTTATTCACACTTTCTGTGTGGAAGGAACAGAAATGCTGTTCTTATGCATGAGCCAGCAACAATTCCTGATGTCTTCATGAGGCAGTAAAAAGGCATAAAGACATCTAGAACAAGGTGAAACAACAGGTACACAGAATTCTCAAACCAGGACAGCTAACCCATCGTGCCTCCTGGCCTGTTCATACCAACCTCAGCACACATGACAGGTGGGAAATTGATCCTCCGGATCAGGACAGCAACAGATTATTCTTTTTAAGCAGCAGCACCAGCTCACCTAAGAGGCCCATGCAAAGCCTTGGTGACACATGAAAAGTGTCATCAGCTGTGCCCTGTACTATCCCCCAGGTGACTTCAACATCACATTTGAAACTCTTCCAGTGGAGATTAAAAACAACCGAGAGTAATGACTTTAAATGAAAACTGGTGGATTGCTTCAGGTCTCACCAAGTTTTTCAGAGGGCTTCCAAGCCAAGAATAAATGCCTTGTGTTTTGGTCACAGAACAAAGTGAATTCAGGCAGGAGATGGGGTAGCTGCAAGTGTCCAGAGGACAGAACACCAGTGTGGCAGCTCTGAGAACAGCTCTTCCAGGCTGCTGCCCAGGAATGTCACTGTTAAGAGAGGCCAGCCCTGCCCACCTGGGCCGGGGCTCCTTCTCCTGCTCTGGAGAGGAACTGTCAGTTTGGATCCTAAGTATCAGCTTGTGCAGCAGCAGGAAGAGGTGTATTTTGTTTGGAAGAGCAAGTCACCAAAACAGACAGCAGGACATGTGAAAGTGGCAGTGTCAGTTGCAGATGATTTTAGCAAAGAGCTCACTTGAGGATGCAAACAGTGCAGCTCAGCTTCCCTCAGCATTTCTCTACTTTTTTTATACATTTCCCAGACATTAGTGCTTCACCCTTACACAAATCCCACTCCTTTTGGTTCCTCCAAGGAGATGACTCCTTGCACTCCTAACCCCTCACTACCTCCTCTTGCCCCTCCACCATGACTGAGTGGTACAACCCAAGTCCAGGGATGCCTCCTGGGACAGAAGTGGCCTCACACCGAGTAAATACCAGATCCCACACTTACTATGCAAACACTGCTGGTGCACATTCTGGAAACAATCAGATGTTACTGGGCTATCAAAGCACCACCAAACACTACTGCAGGTTAGTAACAACACTTCCATTACCTTCTCATGAGGACTTCCAGGTCAGCTGCCTCCACTGTCTTCCTCCCTGCATGGTGGGTGTAAGCTTCCAGATCATTGCTCAGCTGCTGGAAGTATCTCTCAGAGCTGAGGGGGGAAATCAAATCAGACTGTGGAGCATGTGAATACCAGCTACTCACCCACTTCTGCAGGGCAAGCTGCACTAGAGCTGCTCGTTGTGCAGGTCACAGCCTGACAGGGAAAGCTGGGGGAGAAGAAACTCTCAGCCCACAAACAAAGCTTGGCTTCTCAGCCCAGGCTCCCTGGAACTTCACTGCCAAGACAGCTGTGAAACAGCTGCACGTCTGATAACCAGAACCCTTCCCAAACTTCCCACAAATGCAGGAACAGGGGTTGACACCAGTGACAGCGAAATCAGCATTGAGGGTCAGATATTGGCTGCTGCAGTGACACTGTTTAAACAATACACAGATTTTACTCCTGAATGTAACAAGGTCTAAGGATTCAAAAAGCTGAGAAATCTGGATTCCAATGGAACACTGCACACCCTCACTGTGCCCAGCACGATGACCATTGTCCAGAGCCATCCTGCCCATGGAAATTGATAATGACAAGACTCTGATTGCTACAATTTGTTGGGACAAAACCCAGATGCTCCTGCAAGGCTGCACTGATCAGATATCCACATGGCAGCCCAAAGCACTTTGCACATTTCGGCCCATTTTTATCAGTACTCCCAAGACTCTTTCCAACTGAACAGAGAGGGCTGTCAGCTTGTCAGCAGCACTCCCAACAGATTTATTACTTCAGAAGAGAAAATAAAGAAAAAAACTTCAACACTAAAAATAATGGAAAGATCAATTTGTTGCTACATACCATTTTTCAACAATTCTGAATGCATCTCTGGTCACTGGCATTTTAGCAAAATGTCTGAATATCTCCTTTATCAAACTCCTCGGTACTTGAGGCTCACGTGGTTCCTTCTGGGATGTTCCCAATCTCTTTGGAACTATCTTTGGAACTATCTTGGGCTGCAGCTGCTGAAGGGGAGAGCTTTGAGGGAAATTGAAAATTCACACATTGAATGAACAAGGGAGAGGCAGAGAACACAAGGCTGAGTTCAGAGAAACACTAAGCTGAACTGGAAGGGACAAGAACTACCTTGACCTCTTCATTCTTTCTCCCTTCCAATTCTTCAAAACTCTCATGCCCAAACAGGGCAGTTTGCAAACAGTTCATGTGACATCATAGCCTTGAGAGAAACAACCCAGGCTCAAGCTCCCTTGATTCCAGAGTGCTCATGTAGCACACAGTCAGCAAACTGGAGTTCTCTCCAATATATTACTGCAGTTTCCACAGCAAACCTGCAGTATTCCTTTTCCAGTAGAGCACAAAGTCTGAGGCACCACAGGTCACCTCTGCATCTGTGGACAGGCGAGACTGCTCTGCAGGGAATCCTTCCATGCTATTAAGAACTTCAATGGGGGCTTTTTTTGTGGGTTGCAGTGTTCCCCCCCCCCTTAAACAAGACTGTAAGTCCTAAAGGAAATTACAATTGTCTTCCATTCTAAAATATGAAAAATTGTAATATGGAAGAGTTAAATGAAATCCATGGATTCACTCAGTACATAACTGGAAAACAACAGAAAAAAACTGGAGCCTCAGGCTAACACATGCAAAACCCTCAGAGAGGGTGAGTGAATCACTTGACTCTCTCCACTCCATCCGTACATGGGCACAAAAATTTTGTCTTCTTGTTTATTGCTTTAAAGTCATGGGCTAGAAAATTCCTCCTGTTCCCCACTAGTGGTTCTGATGAAGCATACAGCTCCACCAAATTTCTAATCAAGAGGGTGCAAGTGTTAACTAATTTGGAGTAACGCAGAGGACAGGTTCACTTTCTGCCTCTAGGAGAGCTTCATTTTAGTCAGCACATGGCAACTGCACACAGCTTTAGGCTTCTGCAGTCAATACAAGTATATCATTCCATGTGATCAGTGTCTTGCCATCCATAATTCCCCCTCATCTGCAAGGGCCTCTGCATCCCATACTGGAATCTATAGCTCCAGAGTGACTTACTAATTGAAAAACTCCTAGGAAAAGTTTTCACCTTCCGCACAAGAAAATATTACAAGAACGTTCTTTGGAAAGCCTTAAGGCATCAGACCTGCTCTGGAAGAGCAATGACATTCACTCAATTCCCTCTTCACTCAGCTGCTACAGCTGAAAGAACCAAAGACTTCAGCACTGCTCACTCCCTGTGGCAGCTGCCAGAGCAGCTGGCAAAGCTGGGCTCTGCTCTGCCCCCAGCCCCACTTCTGCCAGGCCACTGCTGGACGTGGCTTAGGCTTACCTGGGAGCAGCAGGTTTTGCAACACGCGCTGACAGCAGGAGGTTGGAGGCTGGAGCTCGGACAAATGCAGGAGTCTTCATGGAAACCTCTGGGAAAAAATTACTTGAGGAACTGAAGCCTCTTTCCAGAACTCCTGGAGCAGGCTGTGCTGCCACAGCAGGCAGAAACCCAGCCAGCTCCCCTGGACATGCCTGGTCCTGGTCACACTGCCTGTGCTCTGGCTGTGTCCCCTCAGCACCCTGAGCCAGTACAGCTGCTGGCTGCTGCAGTGCCACCCCCCCACAGCTCCTGCCACACAGGCTGGTGGCTCCCCTTGGCCCCTGTGCTGGCCCAGCTGGCTGGGCAGGCTGCAGGGACACACACTCAGGACCAGGCTGCAGGGGCCAATGGCTGGGTTAACTCAGGCTGCCACAAAACTGCAGCCTTTTTAACCAGAGAGAATTTCAAAGTCTACAAGCTACCTCTTGTCATCTTGCTAAGCAACTGGCAAATTCTACTGAACAAAGGGACAAAGTGAGCTACAGGATCCCATTACAAGGGCCAGACTATTAACTTCTCCCTGTTTGTAGATTTTCATAACTCCCCCCAGGCAAGGCTTCTGTTATCAGCATCTCACCTGTCCTCCTCTATGAACTCACAGCAGTTTCCTCCAAGTCTAACCTGCACTGTCTTTAACTACACTCTTGAACTTCTTCACTTCTTAACAAGTGTGAGCAGGAAAGAAAACAATGTTAACAGAAATGCTGAGCAGCTTCCTTACCTGGACTTGCAGGGGGTTCAGCTTCATCCTCAGCAGGCTCTTCCACTGAACTATCAAACTCTAACATGACAGCCTGGTCCTGTAGCTCATCTTCTTGTTCATCAGTTTCATTTAATGGAGTCATCTCAGGTTTATGAAATGAGGAAGAGGCATGAGAGTGCCTGCCCAGACTTTCAGCTCTAATGCCTCTGGTAATCTCATGTTCTAGATTTCCAAAACAGGAAAAAAAAAAAAAAAAACCACTAAAACAAATACCTTTGCCTGATTCTGGAACTTCCACTAGTAAATATTAATCAAAGACATCTGCTGTAACTATACATTTCTAAATACTACTGCCAGTACAATTTTGGGTTTCCCTTTAAATAAAATGCAGTCTTCCAGCTTAAAATTACAAAATTGGTTTGATATTTCCCCAGTACTAAGCCCAGATTCCAGAAAACAAAGGAAGTTAACAAAGGAAGTAAACAAAGGAGTCTCTCTCAGCACTGATGCCAGTCAGAGAGCTGTCAGCATTAGAGGTGTCCTCACCAGCTCGGGGAGAGCCGTGGGCTCCAACGCTGCCTTCTGCCAGTTCCTCTCCTGCTGAAGGAGCCATTTCTGTTTCACCTCTGCTGCCCTGTGCTGCAGTTATCAGCAACCCTGCTTTTTCAGATAGTTTCTTCTCCAAAGGTTCAGAACATCCAGCACTTGCACCATGTTCTGCAGCTAAAATAAGAAATTCTATCATACATCTTACCTACAAAAAAAAACCCAACCAACCATCAGCACACAGTTTAACCACCACTGGAATTTATTTGTGATAAATAAACTCAGCTATAAGCTCTAAATAAGAAAAGCAGATGCAGTTCCTTTTACAGCTGAGAAATGCCCAACTTCTCCTGAGTTTGCTCCACAACCAGCTGATTAGGGACACATCAGATCCCAATGATGGAATTTTACTTACAGTAAGCAGAGCTTCTCCAGATCTGCCATCTCTATGGCCATTTTCAATTTTGGTGATTGTGTAAAAGACCAATTTTTTGTCCTTTAAATCTAACAATGCCTGGAGTTTGTGCTCAGATTCTCCTCCTCATTTCCTCCATTCTTCTGAATAAACAATTTTGTAAGAGGTATATTCCATTATAGAGAGAAGAGAGCCTAGAGTGGTTTTAACCATCTGGGACAAGCCTCTGGCAGGCAGGATGAGAAATATACAGACAGGACTTGCTTGTGTTTAAAAACTTGAGCTACTGACTACTTAAAGTATTCCTTTTTCCTTTATACTACATATATAGTCCACATATCTGTTACTATGTATCTCAATTAAGCAGAAACCCACACAGGTAATTACTTTGAGAAAATTGGGCACTCTCACAATGCTGTCACTTGCTGAAGGGTTTGGAAATCTTGGCTGAGTCCAGAACCAAAAGCTGTCAAACTGCACTTTTACCATCCTCTCCAGCAACTGGGAATTTTCACACTGAAAAGTACAAGTGTGGCAAGGCCTTGGGACCCCCAAGCCCAAGTGAAGAACACAAGGAAATGTACCCAAAGGTGGTGCAAAAATCCGTTTTATCAATTCCACTAACCAGAATACTGGGTTGCCTACATCAACACAGGGCCTAAAGTGAAGTGAAATATTAACTAGCTTAGATTAGCCAGATGTATCCCTTCCTTGCCAAGAGAGAGCTCTTCATCCTTCCTATGGGAAGTACTACAGACTCACCAAAACATATTATTATGTTTTTGCCAAAACTGTATTCTACTTTGAGTCACAGCCCACTTTCAGAGAGCTTGTCTGGAAATGTCCAAGTGTCTCTGCTATGACTTGAATTATTTCCAGCATCTACTGTACTATTAAGTCTTCTTTTACTCTGCAAGTCATCTGAAAAACTGTTTAAATCAGATTATACTCCATTCCCTTTCTACAATGAAAGTATTCCTTACCCTCTCCGAAAATCTTTTCCTGTTCCACTCCATTCACTGTATTAATCATCTCTTCTTCTGTATCACTTATTTCTAGGTCTTCAATTATATGGAAGACAACTTCTCTCAAAGACATCCTGGAAACATTTAGAATGACTGGGGATCCCAAATATTTACTTGAACTTGTGGAGGACAGAGAGGAGCTCCATCTATAAACACCTAGAACAGATCATTAATGTGTCTCCTGGCAGCTTTTTGAATTTTCTTTTAGCTTTCCTGGTATATAAAAAAACAACTGAGGGAGAAGAAGACACACAAGAAACACTTATGTGTACTCCAAGCAGCTTAGGGGGTTTGCACTGAATCTTAGAAACCAGTTGGAAAAATCCTTGCAACTGTTTTGCAGTTGAACCTGAGGAGTAACACCACCAGCAGCCTCCTGTAGAGAAGAACTATGTCACCTTTAACTTTTAACATTAATGCCTTACTAACTCCAGCATCTTAAAAGATCTGCTCACTCCCTGTCATCTTCCTCTCATTTGATCCAGTCCCCTATTCCACATCCTCCCTATTTTGCATTATCTATCCCTTTGTCCTAAAAATGCCTGCCACTGGAGCACCTCTGAGCAATTAGCCTTCATCTGTTAATTCCTTCCCTTGTCCTTTCAAAACAACTTTTGCGTGGTCCAAACAGTATGAGGAAAACGTTTTCCCATTTACACAACCAGGACAAGGCCAGGGAAATGAATGCCAAGGAGAGGTACCAAGGAAAACCTGGCAAGCAATAGGAATTGCAAAGCATTGGTACGGAGTGAGCAGGGAGCCAACTGTCTCTGTCCAAAGATTTTTAAGGCCCTGGAGACAATGAAGAGGTTGGCTGTGACAAATAAGTGACCATACCACAGAGAAGGTCTGGACTAGGAACTTCCAGAGATTCCCTCCAAGTCTGTCTGCATGTGCTACATATGATCTCCTTATTTCTTGTGACAATTTAGAGTGCCCACTTCTGGGGTCTCAGTACAAAGGAGAGATGGACACAGTGGAGAGTCCAGCAAAGGCCCACCACGACTGAAGGGACTGAAGCATCTCTCCTAGAAGGAAAGGCTGAGAGAGCTGGGAGTGTTCAGCCTAGAGAAGAGAAGGCTTGGGACAGATCCTTACAATATATACAGGTGTCTGAAGGTAAAGTGTAAGGCAGACAGAGCCAGACTCTTTCCAGTGATGCCCAGTGCCAGAGAAAAGGCAACTGGCACAGACTGGAACATGGGAGGCTCCATCTGAACAGGAGGAAGAGAGTTTGCAGTCATTACCCTCAGAGACTTGTAAGAGCCACTTAGACAGGGTCCTGGGCAATCTACTCTACGTGGTCTTGCCAGACCAGAGGGGTTGGAGAAAATAACCCTGAGGTCCCTTTCTACCTCAACCACTCTGTGAGTTCAGATAATATCTGCTAAGCCTAAGCCTTAAACCGTAATACTCACTGCAAGTCACCTCTTCTTCAGAAAAAGAAATCTGTGCCATTGGGTTACTCTGATGGGAATGACCTTGCTCTTCTTCTTGCTGTTTTGCAGGGGTTTCTGAAGATATAGGAGTCATTCTGTCAACATGCTCATGATCAAGACTTGAGCTCTTGGAGTATCTTTGGGTCCTTTCCTTGTTTGTGCTCACACCAGACACCAGGCCCTCCAGCCTTGCTTCCTCTTGATCTGCATCAGAAAGCAGGCTCCTCTGTGCTGAAGTTTTCAAATCTGACAGCTGGGGTTCAAGAGCAGAAGATTTATTTTGGCTCTGTTCATCCAGCTGGGACTGAACAAAGAGCTCAGTGCTATTCATCATCATTTCTGCATCACTTGTCAGGATGCTTGTTCGAATCCCAGATGCAGATTGTGAGTCCACAAGATAGTTCTGTCCTGTTGAGAAAGTTTCAGAACAAACTTTATGTGAAAAACTGTTCAAGGTCATAGGGACATACTTTACCACCAGGACTTGTGTAATTCATGATTTAAGTAATTCAACCAAATTTTACTCCTCCTCAACAGATCAAACACTGAAACTGTATGACCCCACTTCCGTGCCCACAACTCTGCCTACCAAACCAATAGAGACCTCGGTATCCACAGATGAAGATGATCCCTAACAATTCCTGTGCTTTAAATGACCAAACTGGGCAAAGCACATATTGAAGTGCATAGAATCAAAGGAACTGCCAAGACAGAACCTCATTCTAATCTTGCTTCCCAAATCCCACTCTATTTCTGTGAATGTGTTAGTAAATTTTAAATTCTAAAATACAGACCATGCTTCAGCAAATGCTCCTAAAAGCCCCTTTAATGTAAGGCCTTGCCTCCCAAAAGAGAAATAACATCACAAAAGTAACCTTTGCTCTTCAACATGTTCTGTTCCACTCTGCCTTCGAACTCTTGCATGTCAACAGCCTTGCGGATTTTTGGCCTCCGCATCAAGCCCCTCTTTTCAATGGTGTCTGGGGCCAGCAAGGAACCCAGAGACATACGAAGGGATCTGTAAAAAGAGGGAAGAAATTGTCAAAATCACACACTCCACTTTTACCCTCAGAATACAGACATGATGGCACTAACAGTGACACATTTCACAGAACTAGGATAAATTTTCACAAAAAACCCTTGAAGATTATGTCAGTCTTTAAATGAATTGTTTTTTTTCATACTATCACTCAACATCAGGATATGTATCACAGCGATTAGGAAGCAGACTGTTTTACAGCCACCCTGAGACACTGCAACACTACAGTTGACAAAAGGGTCAAAAATTTAAAAAATCTTAAATAACAGGGAAAACAAACGTTTGAGAGTAAAGACATACTCTAGGTGACAATGGGGTGGTAAGAGGACTTCTCATCCAGTTTAAGAACCTACTAAGTATCAATACTCTCAGCAAAGTACAGCTACCAACACACTGTGACTGTTTTAAGATAAGAGCTGACAGCAACACCTAAAGCAGAGGAAAAGATGTTTCTCACTGTGTTTTGCACCCTGCAGAATGCTCAGTTACCTTCTGTCCTCTCTCCAGGCAACCCAATAAAAAAGGGGGTTCAGAGAGTTCAAAGACAGAAGTACAGAATGCAGCCCCAAAAAGCATCTTGTGTGGCACCCAAGGCAAAGGCTGCAGTGATAAAGGTGAAATAATGTGGTGACTTTGGCCAGAGTCGTTTGCAAAGTACACAGGCAACACCAGAAAGTAAGTTCACTAAAAAGCTTTTAAAGTCCAGAAAATAATGCATAGATGGAATTGATGTGATAAAGCTATTAACAGGCAAAGATAATACTCTAAGATATATTGTGTACTAATTTACTGCTGGAAGCATGAGAATGAAAGGAAAAAAGGAATGATCCTAGCAAGTAAAAAGAGGAGCAATAGTAGCAATACAAGCTAGACCAACCCAGGCATACAGTGCAGAGCCATAATTTCTGAAAATCAAAAGGTCTGTGGTGCAACACCTTCAAATTCCATCAGCAGAGGGGCAGATGACTGTGTTATTGCTAACACTAACACAAGTCTTTAACATGAACCCACGTATCTGCACTGTTCTTCACCCCTTCAGATGTGATCATACCTAGGACAGCCAGAAGTTAAGACATTTTAGGTTAAACTCACCGAGTCATAATTGTGCTGTCCAACGTTGACTGAGCTAGAAAAAATTGATTACACATTAGTTGAGAAATTACCCTTTGCATAACTGGCTACAGGAACATCCCAATGGATCTTCCTCTTTTCATAGCCAGTCATGCTACAATCCTCAAACATCATATTTCGGTGCAAACAGAATTAGATAACGGGGTCACTTTACTATTTCTTCTCTACATTTCAGAACTGCATATTAGAAATCTAATAACCAATTTCTGAAAGGGTAGGAAAATACTTATTTCAACGAAAATTTAACATGGCATATGGCAGATTTAAGAATTTTAATTTTACCACATTGATAACAAGATGTTAGGCCTTGGTCACAACCACCCTTTAGCAAGCTAATCCAAACACATCTGGAGCTTTAGAAACACAGATAACTATTCCACAGACTCTTGATGAAACTGGAATTCAAACCTGTTCTGCTCGCAAAGAACTTTCTAATTATTT
The DNA here is from genome assembly GCA_013400855.1 of Buphagus erythrorhynchus. Classification (NCBI taxonomy): domain Eukaryota; kingdom Metazoa; phylum Chordata; class Aves; order Passeriformes; family Sturnidae; genus Buphagus; species Buphagus erythrorhynchus. The sequence continues at coordinate 2,610 of VZTT01074363.1, read as the reverse complement.
TATATAATTGCAATGGAAAGTATGCAGCTGCTTACTAGAAAAATTTAAATTTTCTAGAACTGAGAAGACAGGGATTACTTCCTCTGGAAACACTTCAAACCTCAAAAAGCACCAAGTTGCAAAAGTAGTCAAGAAAATATATACAGTCATGACAGAGCCTAGAACTTGGTTTAAAAAGGTTTATTTAAAATTTTATAGGATGGGGTCTTTTACTTTCTCCATTACCCCCTTTGCATGAGATATTGCAATCTGGATTCCAAACCTACAACTGCCCAACTGGGCACTCCTGACAAGTGAGCTGAGCAGGTGAGAACCAGCTGACAGCAAATGCAGCACTGAGCAAGGCAATTCTTGACTGCAGCCTTACCTTGGTACTGGGGAAGTCGTCTCTCTGCTGCTTTCTCAAATTCAGAAATGCTGAGTTTCTTTCTCTTCTTTGTCATGTGGAATACAGTGATAGATGTGGCCTCAGGAGCAACATCTGGCAGCTGCAATTCCCCCCTACCAAAACAAACCAAGCTGGAGAGGCATTTCTGATAATCCCACTGGACAAGATGCAATTCTGATCACTCAAACACAAGTAGAGAAGTCCTACTCTCCAATCCCACCACAGGAACTGCAGCTATACCTGGCAGTGTAATAAAAGTGTAAATTATAAAAAACCCTACTTACATGCTGGAAACCCTTTTAGATGGGACTTCTGATTGAGCTTCTTGTGTGTTTTCATCGTTAGATATCTGAGGTGCCAGTGGTGAAACTTGGGGTTCTGCCAACAAACCAGAACATTTCCTTTCCACAATTCAATACAGCAAGAATACCAAAATGCAGCAGAGTGCCACATCTACACTATAGGCTGTAAATAACAATTACTAACAGGTTAAAATAAAGACCTAATGAAAACTGTTTGGGTTCTACTCCTGGGAAGGCTGGTAGTGACAAAGCCAGTGGTGACAGATGGCAGCACGGGAGTTCCCTGCACTGCACCAGAATGTGCCTCTGTAACTCACACCTGATCCTAGAGCCAAAGGCAGCACCAGGATAAGAAGACCAAGTGAAGAGGGTTTGGAAGAGGATTTTCACAGCTATGATTTCACCAGTGCAAGGCCTGGTCTCTCAGCCAGCTGTATTCAGGTGGCCTGCAGTGACTCCTCTGTTACATAAATCTGTCATACAACAATCTGATTTCTGTTCCATGTAACAGGGAAAGGATAACGGGCTACCAAGGAACACCCTCTTTTTTCTCAACTCTACAAAAACATTGTCTTTCTATTCTCAATTCTCCTGAAAAAAAGACACTTACGGTTCTGCATTACTCTCTTGAGCATAAGCCGTGGTGTGCCATTTCTGAGATCAGGGAATATAGCCCGTCTCTGCTCCGACAAAGTACTTCTGACAGATTTACTCTTATTTTCTACACTTAGTCCAGTCTAGAGAGAAATCAAGACAAGCAATTCAAAGCTAGTATTTTCATTATTAAAGACCCCAACATCAAAAGCATCCACCACCCATGTTCTAATAACAAGCTAAGCAAGCTGGTAAGAAACTTTTCACAAATTCAAAAAAAAAAGTTGCGGGTGTTGGCTTTTTGACAATGGTGGCACTTCCCGCGCGCATGGCAGACAATTCAGCTCGGGATGTCACCCAGGTGGGTTCCAGCATAAAACCCTCCTGTGGACGAAATCTTGAGTGGCCTCAGAGCACAGCCGCGACCTAAACCCGCCGAGCCGCGAGCTACTCGGCGAGCGCCCAAGTCAAGGGTTTCAGCCCATTTTCCACGACTAAAGGCGAAAAAGGGCGAGGGAGCGGCCTCCGCTCCTGCTTCACAGGCCTCGTTTCTGTCTCAAACCGAGAGCGGGCGGGCGGGCGGCGCCGGGCGAGTCCCACGGGATGGTCGATCCCAAGAGCGACTCTCCTTTCCTCCCTTCTTTCTTCTCTTCCTTCCCTCCCTCCCGCCCGCCCTCCCAGATCCCTCGGGGCACCTGTGCCGCCGCCCGCGCGTTGTGGCGGCCGCTGCGCCTGAGGCCGGCCCTGGTCCGGGACCGCCCGTCGGCCATGTCGGACCCGGTAACGGCCGCACGCCTCCCGCGTCCCGCCGCCTCTCGCGAGACGTGCGCGCGCCGGGAGGGGCCGCGGCGCAGTGTGGGGCGGGTAGTTCCGCCGGTGGCGCGGTGCATTGTGGTCCGCGTAGTTCCGGGGCGGCGGCGGCGGCGGCGGCGAGAGGCCGCGCGGGGCCTGTGGGAGCTGTAGGTCGGCGGGGGCCGCCGCCCCGCT
>VZTT01074361.1:0-11401 GCA_013400855.1 Buphagus erythrorhynchus | reverse complement strand
ATTTCTTTTTCCCTCCTGTCCCATGTACACTGAAACTATAAAATGACAGAAGGGGTGGGGATGGAAGGGACCTTTAGAGATCATCTAGCCCAAGCCCCCTGCCATGGTCAGGGACATTTTCCACTCGACTATGTTCCTCAGACCCTCATCCAACCTGAACCTGAATACTACCAATGATGGGACATCCACAACATCCATGGGCAACCTGCTCCTGGGTTTCACTTGAGCAGAGGGGCAGAATTCCCTCCCTTGACCTGTTGGACATCCCTCTTTAGACCAGGTACAGAGGTGCTTCAGGGCTGCAAGCACACAGTGCCAGCTCATATCTAATGTTTCCTCTCCCGGTATTGCCCAGTCCTTCTCCACAGGGCTGCTCTCAGTCCATTCATCACCCCTACTGTTTTGTTGTTTCCCATCCAGATTCATTGGTGTGGAAGGAAAGCCCAGTGAATACTATAAAATTCCCCTGTTTCTGGATAGACTTTGAAAACAGGGTCCTAGTTGTGACCCAGCACCTGCAGGCCAACACCTGACAGGAAAAACATAAATAAAGAATAATTCATATGAGGGGAATGGTTGGAAATTTCATGAAACTATGTCAAAAGAGAGTACTTGTGAAAGTAAGTAGTTCTTGAAGGAAATGCCTAACAGGAAAGCATCCTATCAGATCCTGAGCAGTTGCAGGGGGCCACTGCAGGCAGCAGAGAGAAGGAGGTCTGTAAATGCAGAGTGCTCAAAACCATCCCCAGATAACCTTTGGAAAGTGGTCCCTTCACATGGCAGAAACACAAAAGCATCTGTGACTTACCTTCACCTGTTGGGATGAGATGGAGGAAGATCAAATAGATCTTTTAGAATTTTCTGCTTGCCAGAAAGCAACCACACTAACGCACATTCATGTGGACAAACCATAATTTGAAGATTCAGCTGGAGCTCTATTCTAAATGTTTGTTTTCTTAGTGCTGTTCCTGGGAATGCTGCAACTCTACTCTGAAGGAGCCTGCAAGAGGGGAACTGGAATAACAGAAGGGAGAAGCTGAGCCTTCACTAGCAATTTCTGCACACTGTTTGCTCCTGACCAGCACCTGAAGACTGTAACATAAGCTCCTGTGTTGGACAGGGGATTCCAGGTTCCAATCAGCTGCTTTACAAGGTTAGCTATGGCAGCCAGCCCTGTACTGTGTGCCTTTGGTGACACAGGACAATTCAACAAACACAGATGCTGGGCACTTGATTGCAATGAGGATGCAAAGAGACACAAATATAACCATGCCTTGTGCAAAAGGTTATGAAGCAGACTCTGGGTCCAACAGAGGACAACAAAGGTGAAGAAGAAACTGGAGCATCTCTCTTATGAGGAAAGGTTGAGGGAGAGGTCTGTCGCAAGGTGAGACTTCTAAGAAGGGACCTCATCCCTGTCTGTCAGTGTCTGCAGGGGAATCTCAGAACAAGGATTAGGCTCTGCTCCAGGGGGCCCAACAATGGTACCAGAGGAATGGGCAGGAACTGATGCCCAGGAAATTCCACCTGAGCATGAGGAAGAACTTCTTCCCTGTGCAGTGACTGAGCCCTGAAATGATTGCCCAGAGAGGCAGTGGAGTCTCCCTGACTGGATATATTCCAGACCCATGTAGACACAATCCTGTGCCACATGCTCTAGGATGACCATAGAGCAGGGAGATGGGACCAGATGACTGACTGTGGTCCCTTTCAACCTGACCCAACCTGTGATTCTGTGATTCTGTGAACTGTGAAATTCTAATGCACTTTGAATGGCAAAATTGGAGTGAATGTGTAATGGCACTTTGTACATAAAAAGAGACCTCAGGCACAGGCTTAACTTTGTCTTAGTTTTCTGTTCTTCATCTCTACTTTTAGGTGACTGCAAAATTTGTGTAATAAAACAACCAGGATAAGAGGATGCTTTTGTTGCTGAAGGTTAATCAGGCTTTTGACTCATTAGAGGGGAAGAATTTGTGACCCTTTTTTAATTACAAAAGTGAATTCTTAGAAGTGCTCAGGAGGGGGATATATCTAGCTCCAAGTGTAGCTAAAAGTTTGTATTTTCTGTCTACTCTTTTTTCCCTTCTTTTATTTTACACAGATTTCAGGGAATTGTCTTGGAGCCAGTGATTCCTGTGTCAGCCTTTTTAATGTACCCTCAGGGGCTGAAACCTGACATTTTAATAAAATGCTTGTTTATAGCAACTGTTTTTTGAAGTCAATGTTTGTGAAAAAGTGGAGGTTTCTATATAATTGGAAGAAGAGTCTACAATGTCATGTAGTGGTGTAGTAACTATCTCAATTACTGCTCAGGCAAAGGCTGCCTTCCAGTTTTATGTGTTGAGCCAAAGCCCCAGGGAGCTGTGTCTGACTCTGTCTGGCCATTCCCTGTGCAACCTTCTTGTCTTCCTGGGGATTCCACTGAAGTTCTGCTTTGTCCTCACTCAGACTTGGGGAGAGATGGTCATCCCCCTGCAGGGCCAGACTTGGGACACCTCTGCACACCTGTAACGCACCCATAAGAGAAAGCCTTGGAGCTGGCACTCCTCGTGCCTTTCTCCCCAGATACTGAGGAATGGGTGAGAATTTCCACATGCTGACAGAGCTCAAACCATGGCACTCATTATTTCATCTGTGGAGATCACCAAAGGAGAAGGAGGGTCACAGGTAATAAACATTGAGCAGGAGAACAGATCCCTTACAGTGCCTTGGTCATTTCAGTGGGCATGCACCTACAAAATGTGCAATACAACATTAATTTTGCTCAGGGAGGGATGCCTGAATTTCTGACATGATCTGGTTAAGGATACTCAAGACATCTGAACTTCTTTTCTGGAGCTTCACTGTTTTAATCAAACCGGTGATTTCTAATTTTGCTGCAAAAGTAATTAATTGTCAAACAAATAAATCTGTTAATCTTACTTAGACTTTTTGAAATATTAGTTCCTATTAATTTTTTCTGTGAATTGGACAGTGTTTTGCTGTCATAGTTTTGATTTACCAATTTAAATATATTTATTTTTTGTTGTGAGACAGAACCAGGAGCAAAAGAACAAGGCAGGCCTAAAACTTAAAAGGGTATAAAAAACTTTATTAACTACACAGAGAAAGCAAAAAAAACCAAATTCAGAATAAGATCTTCAGACCATTCTTTCCTCCCCTCTCCCAACCTTCATAGCAACAAGACAAACATGCAAAGTCTACTTCAGTCAATTTCCAACTTAAAAAGTCTTTTTTCAATTCACTTTGGAGAAAGAAGTTTCTTCTTGTCAGGCCATAGGGACTTCTCCACAAGTGAGGGGGGGGCGAAAAAAACCCAGTCTTCTCGTGGCTTCACTTTCACAATTTGCATCCGCCCAGGAAAAAATTTGCAAGTCGTGAAGCTCCTCCCATCCTCACAGCTCTCCCAAGGCTGTGCTTATGGGCCATGTTAAACTCATGGGGTATTACTTTTAAGAATGAACTGTTCCAAAGCAGAAGTTCTCTTCATCTCTTTTCTCTCTGTTCATGCTTCATCCTCAGAAAACTCAGATCCCCTTCTTTCCTCGGGACAAAGATTCTCAACACAAGTATTTTAGTCTAATGTTCTATCAAATGGAATGCTCCAACCCCCCATGTCTTTTTCTCCACAGTTTATAGGAATTTTCAGTGCAATATCAGTTCATCCCTATGATCTTACAAAAAGATTTTCAGCCATCTTCACAGCATCTCCTAATTCTCCTTCCATCTAAAGAAACTTAGCTCTCTCATTTTCCCTTCTCACTCCGGGGTGGACTGAAAAGTCTGCAGGTCTTATCTGAGCATTGAAAGAGTTAAGATTTCACACAGGGAAAAGCAAGGCTGCAATGCTGGAGCTGTACTAAGATTTCAAAAACTCGGCCGCGCTGGAAAAGGAGAAGGAGGGGGGAGTAGCTAGGATTTTAATCAGCCACCCTGGATCTCTCTGGCCACTGTGGATGGCCACCCCTCCTCCTCCCTGCCGGGCCATGCCAGCTCCCCGGACAGGGGCCCGGCCCAGGCCTGCCCCCACCCCCAGGCCCGCAGGCCTGCAGTGGAGCCAGGCCAGGCCGGAGTTACCTGCACTGCTGCCAGAAAAGAAAGAGAGCTCTTTTCCGAGTTACCTCCTTCAAAATGTGTGTTCATGGAGCGAACTAACTTTCTCCAATTGGTTCTTCAGGCTGTCAATAACTAAATCAGCCTCCAATTGGTCTCATCAGCTCCCAGAGGGAGTTTTCATAGAGAGAACTTTTCTCTGAGTTTCTTCTCCCCAGGTGAAACCAGTACATTTGCTAAAAGGCTTTGGGAGAAAAAAAATCCAGAAAGTTGATGACTTCTATTTCTGACTTTGGCTGTCATAGTGAGGAGAATTTTATTTTATTATTGTGAGCCCTCTCACCATACAAGCCTTAATTTCAGGTTGTCAGAAAGCCAGTAAATTTCCTTAGGAACACTGCTGTCATTTGTCTGATCCAAGAGTATTCTGTCTCACAAAAAAGCCCCTTAAATCTTAAACCTTACAAACCTTAAATCTTTCTCTGCAATGATTCCCCAAAGCACACTCTCTGTTCCTATTGATTGGTTGCTTTCAAGAATTGCCCCAGAAGGATGACACTGCCCATCCTTTTTTAGCTGCTCAGATCATGTCCCTCTTTTCTTCCTTGTCCACGACTTCCTTGCCTTACTGTAACATTCCCAAAAAAACCTGTGGATTTTGAAGGTGCTGATGTTAATCCAACCTATAAGTAATACAGCCTTGCAAAGAACACACTGGACCATAATATTTGCACATTATTTGGTCTAAACGACCTTGCTCTGATTTTTGGAGGGTCATTTTGTTATTTAATGGTTCAGCTGAATTCCTTGTCCTGGAAGATTAGGTTTCTCGTTGTCTCATTCAATAAAGATGCAAACATTCCAGACCTTCTCAAGGTGAAACCAGCCATGAGAATACTGCACAAGTATGTGGATTTATGTGGATTTTCTGAAGTGATTACTTTTCTTGTCTAATCCTACAGAAAAATTATCCTGCTGAAAAACAGTTGCTGTAATTGAACTGAAAGGATGCTAGGTAAATTTTATTCCAAAGTATAAGTTTAATAAAATTATACGTAAAATAAAACATGAATATTGACAAAGAGTCTTTGCAATGCTATTCTACATATTTTGTGTTGATGGCAGAAATTCATGTGGGTTTTCTTTCAGTCCCTTACAAAGAATGACATAAAGCAAATTGCAACTGAGTATTTTCAGCTTCTGCAAAAGACATTAAGCAAAATAGCAGAAACAGTTACATTTGAGCTGCATTTACTAAACCAGGGTCTTACTTTAATGCTTAAGGTCAGAGAAGGTAGAAGGAGAGGGCCTGTTTGTTGAACATAAAGCCATAATGCAACTGTGAAAATTCATTCTGTTCCTCCCCCAAACAGACATTCTCATATTAAAAACATCATTGAAAATTGAGGTCAAATTTCAAGTGACTTTATTTCAATCAGCTGTGTTAAACCGTTATAAAGAGCATTATTGTTCTGGCTTAAGAAGTATCTCAGTGAATGATAAGCAGAAAATCTGCATATTCAAAATTATATTTTCTTGAATAAGTCAGATTTTCCAGAGGATTCAGAAAACAGGTTTGGGGGTTTTTTTTGTTTGTTTAAGGGAGATTTCTGTGTTTAAAAGAAGTGAAAAGACCTCACACTTTTGGTTAGTTAGCTCAAGGGAAACTGGTTTGAGGGGTTACTTGGCTGCTACTGAGGACATAGAGAATTTTGAGCATTTCCAAAAAGTGCTTTCTTTACTTTCAAACTCATGAGAGAAAATATATAATCAAAGAAAAAAATGAAATCATTTGAATTCAGACATTGCTTTGCCCTCCATTAAGCCACAAAATTACACTCTACCCTTGTCATTAATACAAACACAGAAACACTGACAGCCTTGGTCTGGAGAAAAAGGAAAACTGTCATTACCAGTCACCTCATCATGATTATGAAAGCAGTCAGTCTTGGCAGAGCTGCTCTGCATTTAAGTTTCAGCCATCACATTGACTTATTGTATTCACACTAAGTGAAAAATGCAAAATAAACACAATATTTACCTCCAAATGAGATATTGTGAATTTAAATCTGCTTACTTGTTTGTCATCCAGTCATTTATGCCAAAAATGAATGTATATGAATCCCATAAAAGATTCCTTTTTACCCTAATAACATTATTACTTTATTGGCCATTTAAAGTAAGTTATAAATTTTAAATATCTGAGCTCTGAAGCTTTATATCTGCATTTCTTAGATAAATGGAGCTGCCATTTTACATTTGTGGTTCTATCCTAAGGAAGCAAGATTGTGTAAAGCAAAGAGGTGAAAATATGACTTAAAGGTAAAGTTCTAAAGGATTCTGTCCATTTAATTTGTACAGAATTAGTTTTTAATTTAATTTAAAATTATTTAAAATAATTTGGAATTTAATGTGTAGGAAAATTTTAGAGATATCACAACACACCTTTGTGATAGATAATGGTCTTTTAAGGCTGCATTAATTATGCAATACATTATGTTAGAGCACTCGTTCAAATCCCTAATATAGCTCAAACTCTACTTTTAAAAATTAAATAATCCAGGCAGTCCCACAAGTTCCAAGCTCCATGCTTACACTGCTAACCTGAGCAGTGTGCAGGACACACGGATAGCCTGCCCACTCCTGGAGGGTATCTGAAGCCAAGCTCAGATCTTGGCCAATGATTTGGTTTCTTCTGTTCTGTTTTCATGGATCATTTCCCTGCAAACTGAGAAAGACAGAAAGCCCTGTGCTGCTCTCTGGTTGGCAGCAGCTGCATGATCTGGGTGACCAGGATGCTCCAGCCCCTGTGTGCTGCTCCTCAAAACAGCTTCAGGCACCATCCCAGTGACACAGAAAATGTGGTTTGGATGTCTGCACAAGGAAAGACTGATCCCACAGGGACAGGCTGCAAGGAGAACAAAAAATAAGAGGAGACACGGAAATTGAGGTGATGTCAAGCAGAAAAACTAGACAAAATTACATTTAAATTCATAGTAAACAAAACAGACTGAAAAGATATTCTAAAAAATAACATCATTTGTTAAATGTTGAGATAGGAACTGGAAGTAAAAGGATAGATCATGTCAGTTTCACCTGGATCACTGCTCTCATGGATTTATTTTCATATTTAAATAATCCATAGTGTATTGATTTAATGAAGCTTCCCTCACATACAGATTCCAAACTGTAACAGGCTGCAAGGTGCGTAATCCTGTGCTCTTTATTAAAGAATTCCTTCCATTGCTTAGTCACATTTTCCTATCCATGAATCTAGAGGCAAATATGATGCACCACATAGTGAGATGCAAATTACATGTGAGAAGGGTCTGGAAGGACAAAGGCTAGAGCTAGAAATACAAGTTAATTTTGACATCTAGACTGCAGACAATTTCCAAAGAAGACCAAATGAAGAACATTCATTAAGCTGCCACTCACAAGTTAGAGGTAAAACTAAGAAGTCTGAGTGGCTCAGTTTTGGCTTGGAAAGGGGCAAGTTCAAAATTCAGGCTGCCCTGCTGTACCTCAAACTGGGCAACCTAATCTTGGGACGTGTTCAAGTAACTATTACTTGTGAATATTTTGCTCATAAAAGCATCTGGCATGTCTTGGGATGCCAGTGCAAGCCTATTTCCTATGCACATGCTCTCTTCAGAAGGAGCACGTGTTCCTCCTGGCTGGACTCCAATCCAGTGCTGTGGGAGGGATTTCTTTTCATTCTTTGAAAAGAGCTTTTAAAAATAATTGTCTTTTTAATACTCACTTCATACATTTCAGTGCAGTTCAGGTTGCAAGTTGGTGAAGAGATTCAATCTCTTTCTGCCTTTAAAAATTTGAATGTGGTGTTTTAGTAAACACCAGCTGGGCAAAAAGATTCTGCTGTTGTTTGTGTTATTACAAGTCTGGTGTGGTTCCATAAAAATGGTTTTGGTGTAAGCCAGCACTTAGCTCATGGTTGAGTTTAATCAATGGTGGTGGCCTTACTTTATTGCAATAATAATACGAAGTCTTGGGAGAAGTCTTTAATAAAATGAAGTCTTGGGAGAGAATAAAAGTTACAATATGCAGGGTAGAAAGAGGTCAACATTATTTGCTATTTCCACATGGGTCTCTTTCAGCTGCATGAGCTGTAGTAAGTGGTTGTTGCATCTTCCTCTCTGCTACTTCACGACAGTTCTCAACAGACTAAAGAACAGATGAGAAGTTTTGCACCCCTCCCTTTTGTTTGTACATGGACTATTTCAATAATTTTTTAAGGTTTGTAGAGGACAAAGCAGTTAAATTTTTGGTAAAAACTTTCCATGTAATCTTCCACTTCCTTTCACTTAATTTCCAAATTAAATACAAAATTCATCTCCTGTGTCCCTGTGATGCTTACAAACACAAGTGCAGCCTTCTTCCAAAAGATAGGAAGAGGATCACACACTGAAATATTCCTATAGCTTCATAAGCATATGTTCCTTGTCTGTCTCCACTGCACCTCCTTCCATTTTGGCTGTTCATTGGTCACTCACAGTAAGCTGGTCCAGTGAGTGACAGAGAACTTTGGGGACAAATACCCTGTTGCTCTCTGCAGAGCTTGATGGGATTGTTGCAGAGATCCTGAGGGCAAACGGCTGAAGAGAGAAGACAAATGGGAATTGCCATGATGACAAGGAGCTGGTGCTTGCTTCAAGGTTTTGAGGAGAAGGCTATAGCAGAGTTGTCTCTCTGGATGGCGGCATCGAGCCAGGGGAATAGTCAGTGAAATCCAAATCTCAAGAGGAATGGACCAAAAGAGACATGGAAAAAAACCTGTATTTTAAAAAATTTAGAATATACCTCAAGAACTGTTATGACAAAATGATCATGCTCTTGTTTCTCACACCAAATTTACAAATCTTCTTGCACAGCCTCAGGTGATTTGTGACTTGTTGTTTCTCACTTACACCAATTTCTACCAAATCTTTCACAGTCTCAGGTGATTTGTGACTAAGAGCTGACATGCTCTGGAACACATTTAACGCTCTGTTTGATACAGCACAAATCATATATCCAGCATACAGCCTGATGAATTATGTTTGCTAGTTTCTTCCAAAAGCCCCTCTAGGGTAAAAGGAGTGCTTGGTTTTCTTTAAGTGTTTCAAGGATGGAAGCCATTTATCTAACTGGTTTGCAAGCTGCCCATAGTTTGACAGATGATAAGACCCTGGCACTGGCTCTCAGTGAGCTCCTACCTGGAATGGGGCTTTAATCAGTATTGTAAAGTTTTTCTAAAGGCTTCCATTATAATTCTTTATCAGTCATTTCTTAAACCTCTACAACACAGAGATTTTTGCTTTTATGTTCTCCTTTTTGATCAGCTTTTATCTTTGGGAGCCCTTTCTCACAAAAGAAGAAGTTCTCTTCTAGCTATTGTGGGTCTTGCAGAAAACATTTTCATTTGGGATGCCAAGAAACTGGAAAGCATTTCATTGCCTAAAATTCTGTGCTCTTGTAGATTTTGTTCTGGTACTTTCAACTAAGGCCCTAAGTCTTGGTAAGATGTAGCACTTACAGAACTGTGTCCCTAAATGGCAAGCCCAAAGCAGAGTTAGTCAGAATGGGCACCTGCAACAGAAGACTTCTCCAGGACAGTAATCCCCCAGAACCAGAATGGAATGCAACAAAGTAAGAATTGTTTTACTGTGTCAGACCAAATATTTACTAAACTCTGTCATTCATTAGTCTGCCTCCAAAAGAGAGAAATAACAGAGAGTGACAAACAGAAGATTGAAACAAGCACAAAGGGCTGCTATGCTGTGTTTTTTCCTTCATCCAATGTTTTGTAGGTCACATATCTCCTCAGTCAGGCAGAATGTTTTTTATTTAAAGAAAAAAATCAGCAGAGTTATTTTAAAAATTGTGGGAAACCTCCATGTATATAAAAAACATTCAAGAACTGATCTTTGCTGAGGAAAAAAAAACAACTGAAAATGGGTGAAAATAACTTTGAGAAGACAGGTGCTGTTCAAGCCATGATGCTGGCCAGTATTGCTGGCCACTGATTTTTAACTTGGCCTGCCTTTTGAAACCAAAAGACAATTCCAGCAAGAAGTGAAGCTCCTGAGATTTAAGTAACAAAGAAACTGGAACCTGACTGTCACTTGAGGTCATCGGAGGCTGACAGATGGGTAAGCTGGGAATCTGGGGATCTCGATTCCTGAAACACTGCTCCAAGGCATTATGCACTTCTAGGACCAACAGCTCCAGGGTAGATCCATGCTGTGAAGGAATTCTGTTGGGAAGGATGAGTCAGGGAAAATGTATAAATATGAGTGCCTAGCAAAAGACTTTGAGAATATGGAAAATATAAGCGAAATAGAAATGATAGCAATTTTTGACTGTGAGGCTGAAAGCAGCTGAATTGTCTGAGGGCCCCTTTGTTTAGATAATGTTAGATGCCTCGAATACCAAAGAGCAAACAGGCATCCTCCCTGAGCATGGCAGGAAGGGTCTCAGATAAAAGTTAAGAGATAAGGAAAAGCAGTAAAACATGGTAATATAGTGATTCCTATAGGTTGCATGCAAATGTTAGAGAATTTGTATCTTGTATTAGATTGGCTAGTGGAAATTAGAATATTCAACATAGAAGAAGATTTATTGTATTGTAAACGAGAAAATCTCTCTCTTGCATTCTCTCTTGCTCTCTTACACTCCTCTCTCTTGTCTCCTCTCTTGCTTTATCTTATCTTACTCTATCCCTCACCCTCCATCCTGCTCTGAGCTGTGGCTGCAGTTCTTAGTAGGGTCTCGTATATACCCACGCCCTATGAAATAAACTGCAAACTTCAAGACCAGAATACAGAGAGCACCTGAGTTTGTCCCGACCGTCCCCACTCAGCAAACTCCAACAGAGAGTCCTACAGAGGGTCCTACAAATTCCTCAAAATTAAAATGAGGTATTCTGAAGTCTGACTCCAGAGACATTCAGGTCAAAAGCCACATATCGAATTGTAGCTCCCACTGGTTTCAAGATAAAATAAAAGACCTCGTTCCTATATATGCAGTACCCTTTATGCACAAGCTGCCTTAAGTGTAAGCTTTTCACCATGAATTTTTTTTCCCATCTTGTATTGTGGTATCCTGTGGTGCAACAAAAATAGGCAACCAGTATCTGCAAAGTTAAACATTAAAATCAAGGTTTCCAGGACCCAAAAATACACCTGTGCATGACAAAGGAGAGAAGGGTGGGAGGAGATGTGCACAAGGAGTCTGAGATGAAGAGAGAAGAAAGATCAAAGAACTACTCATCCTTGTCCATTATTCCACCTCAGTGAACAACTTGCTGTGCAATTGTTACAGCATAATTGTCTTGGTTTGAAAG
>VZTT01074360.1:12469-25210 GCA_013400855.1 Buphagus erythrorhynchus | reverse complement strand
TAGTGAAATTTAGTGATAAATGCAGCCAGCCATCCCCAGCTATCCAGTGAGATTCCAGTAGAAGATAACATGATTCCAGTGGCTATATTCATATCACAATTAGACTTAGAAGAAATATAGTATTTTTAATACATGAACAGTACTAATGAGAGGCACCTGAGAGAAGTAATGCATGCCATTTATTTAGAGCTATTAGAAGACCAGTCAACCATCTCATGATCTTGACAAGCCTAACAGCTCNGGGTTTTATTTAGGGTTTAAACAGAGAATTGCTTGAAATGATACACTGAAATAAAACTATGACAAAACTATTATATAGTGTATTTTGAGTTGTTTATATCTGCACCGCCTTCAACTGAAACTCATAATATTTCATAAAATATCAGCTTACATTGTCCAAAAGCATGGCAGGAATAGCAATACCACAGTTACTCTTTCAGATACTTGCCATGGAGCAACCCATGATACCTAATGGATTCTGTCAGCCATGTTTTAGAGCCTTAAGTTCGGTGACTTCAATTAGAATACCTTAGTTAGGATGCAACCAAGCCTTCAGTAGAAACTTGGCTGTTTTGCTGAAAACACAAGCAGTTTCTTACAGGAATGAACTTACTGCCCTCTCATTACTCAGTATTTGCATACCTGGCTTTAGGTCAGGAGCTTGCAGCCAGTGTCTCTCCTTGTTTTTGCTATTCAAGGCAAAAAACACCAGAGTTTCAACATCATTATGCATTCATGGCTTTTAAGGTTTTTTTAATAGAGCCAGTCTTTGAACGGAGACAGAAGCTGCTAGGTACGGATTCCATATTTTGCCAAGGCCACAATTTAAAATTTCACCTCAATCTTATCTGTTACAAGCTACTGAATAGGAGATAAAGCACCTGATGAAGAGCATGTCTGCACACCACCTTTGGAGAGAGGGGCAGAGGAAAAAAGCACAAGCTCTTAGAAAATATCAGTTTACATAAGTGGGAAAGTAAAAGGTGTTTGAAAGCATAGAACACAGTCAGCCTAAGGACCTTAGTTTCAGCTATAAAAAATTGAATGGAAGAATGTAATTTTTATATTCATCAAGTAATTCCATTTAAAACCTAGGCCTAATTTAGTAAAAAGGAAAAGTCGAACTGTATTTGGAGAACATTTTATATATCTTTATATGCAGATTTACTTTGGCCATAAAAGCTTGAGGAGGAGCCTTACCAAGTGGCAAGCATACTAACATGACCTTAACTCAGTAACAACTTTTTCCTACTGANAACATTTGAATTATTATGAGTAAGTTTTAAACTTCTTTTCAGTTAATTTAATTCTCTCAATTCAACTGAAGTAACTGAAGCTGCAGTTCAGCTACTCTGGTACACTTCACAAAGTCAAGCCTTTGAAATCTGTGGATGTTTTCTTCTCTGCTATTGCACCTCATGCCAGCAAGTACAGATGGAAAGTCATTAAATACAAGACAGAGGGTTGTGGGCAAAAAATATTTTATTAAATATGAGACTTATGTCTGACCTGCTTCCCCCAAACCACTTCTGTCCCTGTGGCAACAGTCACAAGGGTGTGACAAAACATTTGGGATTTTTCTAAAGAAAAGTTTACATACTTAAAATATCACTTTTCAAGAAAACATCATATTTTATTCTTAAGCAAGTTTCAAAAGTGCAGAGCATATTTACAGGAAAAAAAGTCTTGTGGCTGTAAAGCTTCATCAGATAATGCATTAAAGACCCTCTCCACAGTGAGGACAGCCAGAAGTTGCACAGCGTTAAGAGTGGACACATTCCCTGTTAACTTACCTGGTCTGGCAGTGCTTTGGGAAGGGGGAAGTCAAGTCTACAATAGCTCTGGCATGATAATCACTAAATCTATTGCATGTTCTTTACATAAAATCATCCAGAAGTACCTTTACAGTTTACTACAAATATTTTAATTATGTAAGAGGGGAAAGGTTCAAAATTATTCTTACCTTCTATTGCTACATAAAATGTAATCATACTGTAGATTAGTATGCACCAGCATGGCAAATTATCATTAGGTTGTAGATTACTGGACTGAAAAAGTCATAGCCAAAATATGTATTTTTATTTAGAAAATCTCAATTGTCTGTTTCCATATCACTGCATTATTCAACATTTATTATTCAATATTTCCAAGTTTTATTAAATTAATACAAACACTTCTTCCCTGATGATCTGGTACTCAGAAATACAGAATAATTTACCATACTTTAAAGCCCTCTCAAAAGCAATGTGGTTGTGACATTATCTCCTGTGTCCCAGCTCTACTGGTTAACTTATACAACTCACTGTGTTCAACTGACAATTGTTTGTTATCTCAATATTACACCCTTGGGAAAAAATATATTTAGGGGTTTTTTTGTAGACTTTACTACCTATTTATCTGTATTTGAGTATGTTCTTGTTATCTGTCACAGGATAAAAGCTTGGGATCCATTTGAACATCAGCAAACAATTTATCCAGTTTACAAAGAAGTACATTATACTGTGATCAAACTCCAGCTGCTGGAGGAAAAGGCAAAAGCAATCCTAATTGCAGGCACGTAAAACATTATACTGGCACTGCTTCTTTCTCATCTTTCTCCAGTAATAGATGGCATGTTACTATTAAACATTTTCAATGCAAAATTTCTGCATAGGCAATAATGTAGGAATGCAGTAGGCTGCAACTCTAGTACATTTTTGAATGGAAGTAGTGCCTATGTAATTTTGATATTATCTTGGTTTTATTTGAGAAATTATGAGTGTTTTTTTCCTTTTAAATAGAATATTGAGGACTTGAACTTTTGCCATCTGATGAGGTCTAAAAGAGCCTTGGAATAATTCTGTCTGCCCAGCAGCAGTTGACAGGCTAGGGAGTATGCAAATCACCCCCTCTGCCGTGCTTTATCCCTGCACTGCAGGGCAGGATAAATGATCCTGGTTACCAATCCCTCCCTTGTGTGAGCCATCAGGCTATCCAGGAAATTTTGATGGATCCAATAAAGCATTCCTCAGACAATTAAAGGCATTCTTCAAGGCCTGAAAAACACATAGTCCAGAGAGGATAGGTTCAAAAATAGTCGAAGAACAAGAAAATGGAACTAAGTAAACAGCAGTACTAGATAATCTTGATGCAGATAGAAATTTGGGGGCTTGCACTGTTGTTTACCACAAGTTCTAATGTCTACTTATATTCATTCCCACCACTGATAACCTGAGCATTGTTAACCTCAAACAACAAGCAAGCAGTATCTCCACACAAGTCTGAGACTCTGCTTCTGTAGTACAACTGAAACACCTGTGGGCAAATTAATTCACAACCTCCATCCATTTCCCTCCCCTCTCCATTAAAAACAAACAAGAAAAAAACAACCAAAAAATGCACACAAAAGCCCCAAATCAAACCAAAAACCCAAACTGAAAACAAAACAAAAAAAACAAACAAAAACCCAAGAGCAACCAAGCAAACAAAAAAAAGCCCCAAAACCCAAAAAATCCCAACCCAATACTGTTCCTTCACTGCCAGCAAATGCAAACTATTGTGACAACCTCATGTTGTCTCTGTCTGGGCTGTTGTCTCCCAGTTGAACCTTGCTGTATTCCTTACAGGAAGGTTACAGTCACAAGTAAATTGCAGTCTTTTCCCCAGAAGTATGAAAAAAGTTTACACACCTAAAACATGTCAGATTTTAATTCATACTGCATATATGTCCAGTTTACCACCCACAAAAATCTCTGCCTCACTGATATCATAAGGGGACAAAATGAAGTTTGGGGTGGTATCTACAAGCCTTCCATTTCCTAGCCTGACTGGTGACCTAAATAAAACTTTTCAGTATTAGGTTTTTCCAAGATGTAATTTATACTATGGCTGTCAGGAGTTAAGATAGTAGTTGCCATGGAGCTTTAATCTTTTTTTAGGCTTTAGTCAAAGGAAGCTGGAAATCAGCATGCTGGGTAGAACCCTGCTCAATAGAATTTTATTCAAATTGGGGCAGAATTTAATCCTAATTTTTCTGCTGAATGTTAGTATCAAAGGTTCTACAATTCATTCTATTTTCTTCTCTTCCTCAGGAGATGAAAGTTTCCTGTCCAGATTCTTAAATCACACTACATTCAACCCAAAAAGTATCCAAGTTTCTTCCCCTCTATTCCTTCAACTATAAACTGTAACTTTATTCTAATGTTAATGTGCACAGCTAATCACTGTAGTGAAATTCATTCACCAGTTCTTCCATTTTCAGTGGAGGCATTCTGTAAGTATATGAAAGCAAAGCTTTAGGGAGGATGTTATTTTTCTATGCACACGCTAATCTCTATACTGGAAAACACGCCTTTGAAACAGAAATTAAAGTTTGAATCTATGTCTGTGCTACTTATAACTCCCTTGATGTGTATTTAAGAAAAAAACTCAAAAGCATACAATGCATGAAGTGCGTCTCTGAGAAGTACAAAATTGGCCATGCTATAGCCAGTAATGCCTTGCTGGAACACAGCTGTAGCAGAACAGAAACACAATTCAGTTTAATACTTGCAGTTAAAATATGCACTTAAAACTGAAGTTGCCCTATACCAAGAAAATGAAAAGAATGCAAATTAGGTGGAAAAAATGCAGAATTTGTTAAAATAAGCTTTTAGAACTCTTACCCACCAAAAAAATTAGAAAGTATTCAGATGAAATCTTGACCTTGAGACTTGGATTCAAAAGCAAATGACAGCTTCACTTAATGAAAAATTTCCCAGAAGTTTGACTAAATACAACTGTTTACTGCCCAGCTGTAGTGGCACTGCATAATCCTCAAGCTGTTCCAAAGACTGCAGAGTAATCAGAAAATTGTCACAGGAGAGAATTTCAAACTCCTTTCAACACTTTCGTGGCATGTATTATAAAATAGGCAAGATAACAAGAAAAAAAACCACGTTTTCCCTTCTATGGTATGTAAATGTGGGACTTGAACACTTGCACATCAACATCTGTTTCTACCACTGACAGCAAAGTGTCTTACCTAACTAGCACTGGACAGAGAAACAATTGTGGGTTTGAGTGAAATGCCTGCTCATCAACTTCAGAGGATCAAATGCAAAGACCTGTGGTATATTTTTCAGTCTGACGTGTCAATATCAAAGACATGCAGAGCTACTGGAGACAAGACCTCTTAATAAAAGAAATATATATGCAGATAAGAGAGAGAAAGAACTCCCAAGTCCATAACTTGCTGGTGTGGCCGAACAGCTCATGTTAAGTATGCATTCAGACAAACCATAGTAATTTCCTTAAAGGTGAAGTCATAGACTTTGAAACTAGGAGTCTTCAAAGTTATGAAATGCCATCTTCTTTATAAAGGCCCACCTCAGCTCTAAAAGGATATCAGAAACAAAATCCTTATATAAATTCAGGAAAGAAAGAGGCATTTCCCTTACCTCCATTCTGAACCAGCTTCAAGACCTGTCAGTATCACATTATCATTTCTGGATGTGTAGATTTGTTAAAGCTTGGCAGGGAAATACAGTTAAGACTAGTTTAAATAAAGTAGTATTATCATAGTACTGCAGATATCAAGATGGCCTTACAGTATAGATGGCAAGTATTGAATTGCTTGTTTTGTTTTCAAAACAGTATGCTTTCTCTTATATGTATTTGTATTTGCTTTAAAGCTTATTTCGTCAAAATTAATTAAACCAGTCCACAGGACCGTGATCAAGACACATTCTTGCTCCAATACAGTTTCTTTTAAATAGCCTGTGGGGACCTTTTGCTGCTGATGAACTTGCATTACTTCAAAACTGAAAGGCAAAAACAAAGAACTTAGAAGTGCACAATTTTTTCAGAAGCTACAAAAAACCAAGATGTAACTAGGCTGAATTAGGATGCAGCATTAATTTTCAAAAGAGAAAGCAGCTGTGTAATCACATATACTTCTATCAACTTCCAAAGTATCCGTTGCCCAGAATAATTTTTTTTTTTTTGCAAGAAGATAGACTTACTTCATGACTCAATAGATATCTTGAAGATGAACCGGTTCAACAGTATTTACTTTTCACTTTGACTTCATTAGCGAGGTTCATCCCTTTAAGAAAAGTAACTCAACATTAAGAAGCAACACAAGAATTCTCTACTTACCTTTCTGATTTCATACTAGTATCTTATGTGCACCTTCAGCAATTACCATTGATCTTCTGTGGGAATGGATAGAAACCCACAAAATTTAGGTTTGGTTAAAAAAAAAAGTGGTGAAAGGCTAAACACCAGATAACATCAGATCTTTTCTCATGTGTCTTAACAACAAATTAGCTAGAGCATTTAAAATAAATAATTGCAGAAGCACCCAGTATATTTGAGGCATGCTAATTTGCAATATAAACTGAACTATTGCTACATTTGAACAATTCAATGTATTAGGCCAAGCAAGTGCCATTTCTCCCACAGTATCTTCACTGGAAGCCTTGAGAATTCCTATTCACTACTAGAAGGGTCATTAGCATAAAAAAAAGCATCCCTGCAATAAAGATATTTATCTGGACCACTTTCAAAATCTAAAATTTCCTTTCTGTAACACCCCAACATACACTTCCTACTTCAGTAATTACTTTAGATGAACAATTATATAAGGCTCCCAGATTTCCTCTCTGCATTGGAAAGAAGTATTCTTGATTTATCCAGTACAAATGCAAGCAATAATCTTCCAGATAAATCAGTAACATTAAGTTACAATTTCACTTGCACTTTGTTCTGCAACTTCAGTGCTTAGTTAAGCAATGTTTGTTTTTTAATACTAAGGGAGCATGTCCATTTTAGATAAGCATTAGATGTTCATATAATCCTCAGCCCAAGGCTTCCAACCAATCTTCTCAAGAAGGAAATTTGAGAATCCTTAAGCCATAACAAATAAAAAAAGGAGTTAAATGTTCAGAAGACAACTTACTGCCACTTATCTCCAACAGCTGGTCTGGTCATTCTCCATGATCCAGCCATTGATCATTCTCCATGAACAATAGCCATGATCCAGCCTCTCAAGACTATTTTTGCAACCTGAGATCAGCCAGTAGGCCTGGAAAGCAAGGCAGGGATAAGTTTTACCCTCTGTCCTACCCTACTGAAGGTCAGAGCCCCTACAGGAGTTTCCTGCAGGAGCTGTTTACTTACTGTGGTACAGGTCTCCCTACTGGAGCACTACTCCACTTCATAAACCTGCAATTTTAGAGCAAAAATTCAAACCTCTGCCTTTACACTCCCCTGGTACAAATTAACTACTTGCAAATACTCAATCCTGCTAAGGAATCAGATCATACCTGAGGAAACAGGCTTAGTATTTTACTTACCTTATAATACTGAGCATCCTGTGCATTGATTTGTGCCATCTGGTCTGACAGCACCGAGGCTTTGTGCCCTGCATGGCACATTCCACCCTCAAGCCCCAGCTGGCACGGCCCTCTAGTGGAGATGCAGGAAGGACTTCTGATGGCATTCATCCATCTCAGCTTGCTTTTGCTCATCTGCCTGCCTTCTGGGCTGCTCTCAACTCAGCACAACTGCTTTCTAATCGGGCTTGGCCAGAGCTGGTGTCACTTTTCCCTCTGTACTCTCAAGGGAAACCTTAGCAGCAAGAGACAGAGACCTACAAGGACTTCTGAGCACTTGCAACCCACCCACTTGCCAGCCCTGCAGAGCTGCTGCCTGCCTTGCCAAGCCCACCCCAATTCCAGTCTCAAGAGCACTGCTAAGCAGGAACCCTAGGACTGAGCTTTGGTACCCCACTCCCTTCTCCATTAGCATCTCCCATTGCCAAGGAGCAGCAACAGCTGTTTTTCATCTTTTATTCACCTACTTTAAGACATGAGGGTGAGGAAGTTCATGTTTAACTACCACCCAAGTAGTGTTTAGATACTACCAGCATACTTCAGGACAATGCTCTTACATCGCTTGTCAGAAACCTGCTGGGATTTGTCTATTGGCTCTGTACTATGCATGTTTATGTTTTGTTTTTTTAATTATCTATCAATTTTTTATTGAAAGCTTTTGCCTTCAGGCTTTTTAGGTAGTTGCCCAAGTCCAAGAACTTTGGTGCTCTGTCTAAATACAGGTTTGGCCACATGCACACACAAATACTACTTAAGGAATGGCAAAGTTTACACCCCAGAGAATACCATTCATGTGTCAGCTCTCTACAGATGGATTATAATTAAGATTCCAACACATTTCCAGTTCCTGTTCCCTGAAATACTAAAATCCCCTCCTCTCAATGGATCCTTCTACCACTTCAAGGCTTACAGAGAAATCATGTTAAATGACCATAAAGACCAATCAGGATGCTTGACAAAACCTATTATCAAAAGCTGAGTATACACCATAATTATATCATACCCAAAAACTGACTCCCAAGTATAGTCACAAAGACAAGAGTTTAATGTTGGCAAAAAAAAAAAAAAAAAAAGATTAAGTTAGTGGTATTTTCTTCCTTGCAATAACATACTGGTCATATGAAAGTCACTGGTGAGGTCTGCTTATAGCTCGGAAGACTTTTACAGTTACAGCTGAATTCAAAACCCCTAACTCCAAATGCGTGATATTAACACAAAAACTAAAAATGTAAAACCTGGGATAAAAAACAAACTCAGATGTTAAGATGCTAGCAGAGATGTGAGGCCTTTCAACCCCTTTACCATAACATGAAAAGTTCCTCAGTATCTTTCCCACCACCATTATTTCAGGATTCACAAGTTTCTTTAAAATACTAATGGGGTTAAATTGAAATCAAGCGCCATCTGCTTGTAATGTCTTCTGTGAAAGGTCTGAAGCCACCCTGTTTTAATTATTTGGTTATTCAGTGCAGAAAGTTAAAGATCACAGAAGGTATAACAGCTTTTAATACTCCATTAATATTATAGATTAAAAATTATTGCATAGTCTTATGCATTTCCTAAAACAATGTTCTCTGGAAATGAAACATTTTTATATAAAAGGAGCAACTCTTTAAAACATAAATTGTTTTCACTACCTCGATCTCCTATCCTTTTTTGATTTGTCAGTACATTTGTCCATTGTTTTCTCATTGTCTCCTCTGCACTTGGGGCAATACCATTTCCCCTTTGGTTTGTATGTGAGTCCAACACAGGAAAAGTGGAACCACTCAATAGGGCACTGTTCATTGTCACATCCTATCATTTCGCCATAAGACACTTGGTTGCATAAGCAGTAAGTTGGTTCATTGGGATCAATTGCAAATTCTACAGGTGAAACCTCTCTCTCCTGTTTGGCTTTGGAGCGTTTTTTCTTCTTGGAAGATTTTGATCTTTTCTCTTTCGGTGGCTGATCATCGCAGTCATCAATACCATTTGCTATGTGGCACAGGTCACGGCTTTCGCTGGTTCGCTGGCGGCGAGGTCTACGGGAGGATCTCTCTGGCTGGCACGACTCCATCTTGGCCTTTTCTAGAGGCTTTTCGTTCTCAGACATATCTTGAAAACACTGAGAGTGTGTTTCCATTTGACGGGCTCGATTCTCTACCAGTTCTAGCATCTGAGTCACTATTTGAATTTTTTCATCTCCAAGTTCTTGACTGTTGATTAATGCACGCTGAAGATGCTGCTGCAAGCGTTTCTTCTGAACAGGATCGTTTTCTGACTTGTATTTTTCATAGACATCATCTATTTCTTTTAACGCTTCTATAAAATAAAGATCAACAAAGGAACAATTACACAAGATGAAACATACTCTAGAAAACAGAAATATATTTCTATCTGATGAGAAAGAGTACAAATCTCAATTATAGCATACCCTAGTGGGTTAGACTGAATATATGATTCAAGTGCAATGTGGTCATCAAAGCAGTGTTTAAGGTCACTATATGTTTCAAGAAAAAATTCTCAGGTTCTAAGAAAAAGCAATCTTATTTTAGCCATTGGAAAAAGAAAGGATAACACAAGAGAGGGACATGATAGTTGTTGAGGCATGGATAATCCAGATCCTCCTTCCACCTGAAACAGGAGGAATTTCTCTTAAGAGTCCTTACCACAGTAATTCCAAAACCCTGGCCAACAAACCAAAGCAATATCTTATTTTATCACACGAAGCATCCTGAAATTCATAGAATTGTCATATATCATGATATCTAACACTCCAGAATTAGTTTATCCAGGTCCTCTGCCTTTCCCTTTTATTCATCACAAGGTTTGGCATTACATTTTCAAGTAGACATAGTTATAAAAGGAATATGACAACTGAAGTTACATAATAGCAAATTTACAATCAGAATGAAAATCAACTTACACCCCTCAAAATACTTTCCCTATTGCTAAAACAAATTACAGCAAGCTGCATTTTAAATTAGAGTTGAACTTTTCAGAATAGGTGACCTTCTCTTTAGTGCATCATAGGATATTTTTAAGCAACTAGTAAATGAGTGGCTCACAGTTTGATTTCCAAGCTTTCCTTCCTCCAAGTCACGGAAAATAACTGCATGAGTTGCTGTGAATCTTCTGTTAAATTTAATTCTAAGAAGCAAGTTTAATGAGCCCGAATGTGGAATCAATAAATGTCTTATAAATCAGTCTTAGTCTGTACTCCACTGTACTATATTGCTGGATTTTAAAATAATATTTTCCAAGCCAAATGTTACAATACATTAACACATAAAGGACAGAGAAACTCCAAACAGGGAAGGAAATAATTAGAAAAACTGACAGTGAAACTTGATGTACAGTGTTAGGTATAGTATTGATTCAGTTAGAACTTAGGATTTTATTTGAACAGGTAAGGGAGTTTATAAAAGGTACTAAACTATTTACTTCTAAAGCAAAATTTATGTAGCACAATCTACCTCTTCCTAAAGACCTGCATTTAAGTAATTTGCTTTCATTTTAAAATAATTTGTCTGCCCTGTTGTGAAATGATTCAAGCTTGTTATCACAATATCATTCCTAGTGATTTTTTTCCTGCTGATATCTTGAAACAGTAGCTTAAGCATGAACAGCTGCTTTTTACTATAAATTCTGAAACCTGTATGACAACAGGAGCCAACTGCATTTTGTTCTGTTCCAGACTTTCACTAAGGTAAGATAAAAATCATTACTCTGCCTGTCCAGTAACTCAACCTGTATTTTCTCAATATCAACATTCCAGCTACCTTTTAAACCAAAGGATTTGTTTCCCTGTACCTTCAGCTGCATCACTTGCCTGTTGCCCTGGCAAGAGAAATAAAATTTTTAAAAATCTTACTCTCTGCTCCTGAAAAGCATGGAGTAGGGTACTTGGTATGCTGTTGAACAAGAAAGGCATAAACAGAGTACAATATAGTACAGCCACACTATCGCCCACCCAGACTTCTTTTTTTGGAGGCAGGAGGGTAGGTACAGTTACACAGATTTCCTATATTGGGAATGTCCTACCCAGAACCATTCACAAACAATAGCTGTTTGCTCATTCATACTGTGACAGAGAACAACATTCATCCTACATCGGTTATTGCCTGGATGCAGCCTGTGAAGATATGCTGAACTTTACATGGATCAACATCCACTAAAGAGAGCAAAGAAGTTTTGAATTGACAAAGATGGAAATTTACCACACTTCTTGTGAATCCCCAAAGATTAGACAAGGCATTCATACACCATAATAAACAGCTCTGAAACCTCTCTTTAAAAAAAAAAAGAACAAAAAAACACAAACAAAAAACTCCAACCCAAACCAGGGCCAAGTGTTCATTACAGATAATCTGATTAAGTTTGGTGGAGCTAACAAAAGCTAAAACGATTTGTTTTCTAATTACAAGAGTGATTTTTTCCCTACTCCACAGACCATCACTACCTTTTAAATTAGCTCAAATAATATGGCACTGCTTTTACATTATCAGATTTGGGTCTAAAATATTTTTATCCCATTTTTAGGGTTTTGAAGATTTTTTGTCGTTGTTGTTTTTTTCAATAGTTAAAGGCTTTGGTTAAAACTAGCAACAAACTTGTTATATGGCCCAGTATCGTTTTAGTGGCTGGATAAATACATAGAGGAGATACAGTCTAAAGAAAATATTTAATCTATTAAAGGCTGAGGAGTGCTGGCTAGTCACCATGGATCAGGAGGTAAAGAGCCAGCCTTGACTAGGAATTCAAAATGCTGCAGGCAAGTCTATGCCATTTAAACTTTAAAATCCCAGGCAACTTACAAAAGCCTGTTCTTATGTGTCTTCCCGGGTAATTAGAAAGATAATTGAAAGAATCCTTTCACAACAGCTGCCTCCTGAGGTGGCCCTTCAATGTCTAAGAGGCCTTGACGGTCCCCATGGTCTCCTCCTGCCCACGCCGAAGGAAGGAGATGCGGCTCCAGCGCCGACTCCACGGGATCAAATTCCTGCCTCACGGCAGGGGCCGGCTGGCAGCTGCCGGGCACCGACGTGCCCCGCAAACTCCGCGGGGCGCAAGGTCTTTAATCGGCATTAAACCTGCCTTCTGAAGGAAGGTTTAGGGCAACTTCCCGCTCCACAGCCTCTCTCCACGACTCAACGGAACGCTGCTGCCGCTTTATGTATCCCCGCCCCCACCGTGCGGTCTATCGTGGGACGGGCGCTGGGCTCCGCCGGGACACCGCCCCCCCGGCTCCGCACGGCGGGAGGAGCTGCGAGGAGGCCGACTTCCGCACCCCACCTCCAGCGGCACCGCCGCTGGTTCGGGCAGCACGGCTGCCCGGCGGGGCGGAGCGGGGCGGGAACGGCCCCACACGGCGGAGCCGGGGCCTAGCGCCGGGCAGCGCGGC